>MJUT01059538.1:190566-216216 GCA_002080005.1 Gigantidas platifrons
TCGGACAAGTCGGGCATGGCAATTCCACAACCCTGAACAGACATCTATCTGGTAACACTTATTAAATATTATCTGGTGGCTAGAAATTAGAACAGAAATCAGGTCACATATGAGAGCAATGGGATGTCATGCTGTATTAAAGGTGATATAGAACAGACTTATTAAATATTATGGCTGCTGCTTCTCACCAAAACTAAGATCAAGTAACTTCCATTTTCAATCAATTCTTTTGGGAGTAGATTTTTCCACTATCTTACTGGGATTGTCAGTAATGTGATCTCAGGGCGTACTCTTTAATACTTAAATTCCACAGAATTATTTTTAATTTTAAAATTCCTGGACATTTTTTATCTTATGCACAAAAATCAAAACACAACAAGCAACTGTATTAATCATTGAATGATAATGTCTCTTCAGCGATGAAATCATAGTGCTGTCAGCTTCAGGTACTGCTGCTAGAGTACAAGTGACCTCTGACCCTGCTCCAGCAGTGAAGTCATCAGCTCAGATTGTAGTTCCTGGTATAGACAGACTACAATTAGATAAAGACAGGGAGAAGAGGCTGTTTGTGGATGTAAATTTAGCCAATCAGGTGTCACAGAATAAAATGTGTTATGAACAGTAAGTCATAATGGTGGATTTTTTGTATATTTTCATTACCGTAATTGGTTGTGTAATTTATGCACTTTTAAAATCCTATAAACCCTTAAATATGTTATTGTGGTAAAATTAGTAAGGATAAATATAAAATAAGCAAACTTGAAAAAAATGAAAATAGAAAAAATGCATGATGTCATAATAATTGTTTCGCTATTTTTATTGAGTGATTGATTGATTGCTATTTAATACCAAGTGATCAATTTTTCAGCTATAACATGGCAAGAACATGTTACATTTTGATAAGATGAAGATGATGTCCACTTTGTAAATTACCAACACCCTCAATGAAACAACAGTCGAGTGTAGACGTGCTGCTCCACTTGAACATGCTATCCTAATTTCGAGCCAATAATCTTTGTTCGTATTCCTTTATGGTGCGTGCTTAGCGTAAAAGCAGCAAATACAAATTATATAGTTTTTTGTTTGACCCAAGCAGGGCTTGAACCCACGATCTACTGCACCCAAGAGGAACACGTTAACCAATACACCACCTATTTTTATACCATTGAAATACATAATATACCATAATCAAATGTGTATAGTATGCATTTATTTATAATATGCATATAATGCACTACTTCTATGTATTTTTTTAAGACAAGTATATAACCTTTCTGATTGTGTGTAATATTCTCCCTGATCAGTCACACAGATCCATCCGTCAGAGGATTTTATGAGTAATAAGGTTGGCAGGATACACACGTAATATTACAGTACATTATACATGTAGTAGATAATAAAATCCAGTCAATTTCACATTCTATTTTTTTTCTCATTAGATCAGAGGAGACGTCACCTACATTCCAGTGTTTATTGTGTCATATACCATATATGGCTACGACTGCACCATTCCCTGTCACTTTGTCATCTTGTGCCATATGTAGGTAAGTAGGAGTCAGTTGTACTTTATATAGAATTGATGGCTACGACTGCACCATTCCCTGTCACTTTGTCATCTTGTGCCATATGTAGGTAAGTAGGAGTCGGGTGTACTTTATATAGAATTGATGGCTACGACTGCACGGTTGGAGTGACATGTCTACCAGAGGACAGTTTCAGTAAGCTAGCACTATAAAGATCAAACTCGGCATGTTGGTCTAGTACAAAGTGGACCTCATCATCAACACATCAAAAGTAACTTGTTCTCGCCATGATATGACTGAAAAATTGAAAATAAAAAGGAAAACACAAAGAAACTGATTGAAATCCTGGCATGAGACACCGAATAATAGGATCAAAATTTCAACTTTTTAATATGGTATGGTACCGGTACTAAATTTCAAGTAATCAAACAATGAAAAATAATGGACAAATCTGTTTCAATTCAAAAAGACTGCATACTATTACAGAAACCACAGAAAAAAAGCAATATGTTACATTATTGAAATATTGGCTTTTATCCTGCACTGGTTCTAATTGCATTGACTGAATAAATGTTTGCTATACCAGTATAAGTTCACTGATCAAGGTGTAGTTTTTCTGGTACCTGATTCATGTTGAGCGACGGTAAGAAATGGTAACAATATACGTGCTTACCTTACGGAGAACTCCATCAAAAACTATTTGAACGATTCTTATTTCTGTTCTTTTTAGACAATTTGGTACCCGATTTATGTAGAGTAATGGTAAGGAATAGTAACAGTATAAGCGCTGATGTCACAGAGAAACCATATAAAAACTATTAAAATTAGACAATTTACCAGTCATTTAGGGCTTTTTGACATTGCAGGATACATGCAATATATGTACTAGTACTTTGTCGCAAAATATGAAATTCATTTGCACTCACTGTGAAACAGGGACAGGGTAGAAAAACTCGCTAAAGGTTTGCTTTTCTATCTGTTTCTATAGCCCGTACAAATAAATGTTATATTTTCCCGACAGTTTATTCATATCATCTAATTAGATACCCAACACGCGACACCTGCCATAAGACAAATTTGAGCTCAGGTTTTTGGTTTTTTTTCAGAAAGAAGAAAGTTCCAGATGTTTTATTTACTACTATAGACCTACCAACAGAAATACAAACCCATGGTAAAGGATCACTTGTTCAGGCAAGGTACATAAAATATAGATAGGGGCTGTTGTGGTCACATGGCAGTTTGATTTACAACTACCTGTGCAATCAGTGCCTATCACCACTAACATGAGTTTGAATCCTGCTCAGGCGAGTTGTACTCTATACAATATTATGTGATAAAGTTTGTCAGTGACTTACTGCAGGTCGGTGGTTTTCTCCACCAACAAAACTGACCGCCACGATATTACTGAAATATTGTTGAAATTGGCGTTAAACACCATAACCCTAACCCTTAACCCCCTAAAATATAGTTGACTTTCAGAAATTAATGCGATGTTTTTATTAATGCGAAAAATGCGACTGGTCAACGATCGCAATAATTAAACCTCGCATTTTTTAATTAATGTTCATTCTCTTGACCAGTTTCTGTTTGATTTATCTCCCTTTCCTTACACAGGTAAGATCGACAGGTGCATGTTATAGATTACTGACACATAGGAAGCAGTGAAGCGTGTACATGTTTATTGATTGTTTTGATTACAATTTCCTGTGTAGATATGTCTAGGAACACAAATAAAGTGTGTATTTAAACATCTGTGTTTCAATGTTTTTCAAAATAATGACTTGTCAGTTTCATTCGATGTTTTTTCGTCGTAAGGGTAGATCAAAAATATTTTAGTTTCTCATCGATCTAATTATTTTAAAACTGTGTTAATAAATGTCCGATTTTTATTTTATTTTATTTTATTTTGGCACGGACCTCAGGTGTGTAGTGGTTATTGGTGGCTTTTCTTTTAACCTCACGTTTGGTGGTCATGGTCGTTTTGTCGGTGGCAAGGGCGTTGACGATCTCTGTATTAGCAGCTTTCATTTTATCAGCAGCTTCGTTGCTTGTAGCTTTTGCAGGGTCTGGTAGACATAAGACAATGTCATCTGGGGTGCGTTTCTTAGTGACAAACTTCCACATAGACATGTTGAAACATTAATGATTGCTCCCCCAAAAATTCATCTATTATGGCATTTTTTAAATTTCTAATTACCGTATAGTTAATTGAGCAATATTTTATTTTAAAATGTCACTTTGAAAAAAAGCCGACTAACATTTGTTTGTTAATCTGAGCTTGTTCCGATAAAAGATTCATACAAGCCATAATTCTTTTAAACTGCCGTTTTTGTTTACTTATTTATTTTGTACACTTCAATTGATCTTTCTTTGAAATTTCATTAACCTTTATATCACCCAAGCCAAGCCCCAAGCCTTCGGATGTTCAATTACTGTCGACTCGGTACGTGACTAAAGTTCACCTGTTACAAAAGTTTCTAGATCCCCACACGTATGCTTTGATCGATAATACATTTCCAACATGTGGAAAGCTTTCTAGATTCTCAATCACGTGGAAAATGTGTGTACAAAGGGATATGTGTATTCACTTTAATTAAAGGTAAACATGACACATGGCTTACAAGGGGATTAACGACATACAAATACGAAAATGAAAACGCACGTTGAGATAAAAATTTACATCAATTTTTTTTCTTCTCTATCTTGGCGCGTCGCAATAATTAAACCTCGCATTTTTGCCAGCGGTTGAGGAATTGCAATAATAAATGCACGCAATAATTTCTGAATTTACAGTATCTTAAATACCAGGGTTTTTTTTAGTTGTTCTTACTTGATGAATTATGCTATTAAACTGTAGGTATTTATACACCCGTCTCAAGTCGGGCCGTATTATGTGATTGGGTATAGCGGGCGGGTGTCCACACAGGTTTCCGCACAATAACTTTAGTTCTGTATATCGGATCTTTACCAAACTTGGCCACATGATTTCCCTGTGGAAGGGAAAGAACCCTATTTATTTTGGGGTCATTAGGTCAAAGGTCATGGTCACCATTACTATAAATATAATTTTTGACAACAGGGTCGTTTCCGCACGATAACTTTAGTTCTGTATATTGGATCTTTACCAAACTTGGCCACATGATTCCCCTCTGGAAGGGGAAGAACCCTAGTTATTTTGGGGTCATTAGGTGAAAGGTCACCATTACTATAAATATAATTTTTGACAGCAGGGTCGTTTCCACATGATAACTTTAGTTCTGTATATTAGATCTTTACCAAACTTGACCACATGATTCCACTGTGGAAGGGGAAGACCCTTTTTTATTTTGGAGTCATTAAGTCAAAGGTCAAGGTCACCATTACTATAAATAGAATTGTTGACAGTATGATTGTTTTCACACAATAACTTTAGTTCTGTATATTTGATCTTTACCAAACTTGGCCACATGATTCCCCTGTGGAAGGGGAAGAACCCTGTTTATTTTGGGGTCATTTGGTCAAAGGTCAAGGTCACTGTTACTATGAATAGAATTTTTGACAACAGGATCGTTTCCGCAAATAACTTTAGTTCTGTATATTGGAGCTTGACCAAACTTGGCCATATGAATCCCATGTGGAAGGGGAAAAAACCCTATTTATATAGACAGGCATATTTTGTGATGCATACATTTCTTGTTATTTAAAAAGAAAAAATATATATTATATAACTCATTCATGAGATAAGAACATTCAAGGATTTGTCATGTAATTTGCAACATTCAGTATTTTAAAAGAAAATTTAATCAAAGTTGAATTTAGTTTGACCTTTAAGCCAAAAAATCAAATGCTGTATTTATCAAATTTGATGTTTAATTTCATTATAATAAATAAAAAAATAAAATGTTATATTTATCCCCTTCTAGATCACTTGTTAACTAAGTAATTATATATTTTAACAGGGTTTGTAAAGCCAAGCTGAAAGCCAAAGGAGAATTAAGTGCTAAGGAAGTTAGTGATGTAAGTATTTATCTGTAATTCTAACATGACCTCCTTCTTTCGCTTTGTTAACAAACGAGCGAGTTATTCATTTGGTATAATCTCATTAGCACATGCGCTTGTGAATGTGACTGACTCTCCCATTGGCAGCATAAATTGTAACCCAAATAATGCCAATAGAGGGCGTAGTATTATTCGAGTTACATAAATTGTGTGTGACATTTTCCGCAAGGGTAAATATAACTTATCATCTTCCAATCAAAGTATACTACTGCATTTGTACTCTTAAACATATCAGAATCTAAATAAATCATGGAAGCCAGAATGTGTTTTGAGTTTTAACATGGATTGGTGGATATTAGTAAATTGTATCACTCGCTTCTGGCTCGGTATAAAATACTAATACCCGCCAATCCATGTTAAAACTCCCAACACATTCTGGCTTCCATGATTTATTTCTTAAACAACGTTCTATTTACTGTGAATTCATTTTTATTCGTGGTATACCCATTTTTTTGAATTTGTGGATATTATCAAAGCACGAAATTAAGAATTCCGTAATTATTTGTCACCTTATATATATATATGGATTGAATATAACAAAGAATCCATGAATTTACCGTATCCATGCAAATGCAATATTTCCTTAATCCACAAAAAATAGTATCCACAATTTTAAATGAATTCATGGTATTCTGTACATTATTTTGTTTGACCACCTTTCGTAGTATAAGAGATCTTTTTATTTTAGACCATGTTAAATGTTGCCATCGCTTTGCCTTTTTTTGGGTCATATTCTACTAGAGAACCTCTCAACAAAATGGGAACAAACTTGTCATTTATGATTCATACTTATACAAACGAAATTGATTCCCAATTGGGAGGTGCCAGTAATAGACAAAAAACCAAAAAACCAACAAAGAAATAGATTAGTAAGGAAGTTTCCAACATTACATTTAGCAACAAATTAAAGTAAAGGAACCACACTTTTATTACTGTTCTATATTTCACAGCCACAGTAGGGTGTTTAATAATGAGCATGACTCATACCCTAAAATGAATGTGAAATGGCCCCTAGTCTGTAGTTGAGCAGTTAGTGACTATTGACACGGTTTAGTTACTGATAAGTTAATTAGTTAGTGACTGTTGACACAGATTAGTTACTGATAAGTTAACTAGTTAGTGACTGTTGACACAATTTAGTTACTGATAAGTTACCTAATTAGTGACTATTGACACAGCTTAGTTACTGATAAGTTAATTAGTTAGTGACTGTTGACACAGTTTAGTTACTGATAAGTTAATTAGTTAGTGACTGTTGACACAGTTTAGTTACTGATAAGTTAACTAGTTAGTGACTGTTGACACAGTTTAGTTACTGATAAGTTAATTAGTTAGTGACTGTTGACACAGTTTAGTTACTGGTAATTTACTTAATTAGTGACTATTGACACAGTAGTTACTGGTAATTTAGCTGTTTTAAAACATTACAAAGATTAATATTTTTCAGAACTTGCCATTCTTAGAGTATGAACTTCACAACCAGCTGATGAATAAACTGAAGGTATGTTGAAATAACAAACCAATTATGTAGCTCCTGATTACACAGCATTGAGGTGGTTTTCTCCTGGTCCTCCGGTTTCCTCCACCAATAAAACTGACTGCCACGATATAACTGAAATATTGTTGAAAGTGGTGTTAAACACCATGAACCACCAACCACAGCATTGAAGTGTGAGAGCTGGTTGTCTTAGTCAGGATATTGTGTCTGACTGGAGCAACATGTCTGTCTGTCAGGGAGATAGCACCATGGAAATTCAGCCACTGTGTTGACTGTTGATCTAGAACAAAGCAGGAGCATCATAATCGTATCTAGAAGTAACTTTTTCTAGACATGATATAATACGTGAACAATTGCTCACTTTGTGTTAAACAACGATTATGCACTCAATCAAATACTGTGATAACATGAAGTAAAATAACAGGTCCCTTCTTTACCTAGAAATAACCAGGTTCAGATATAAGCAATTTCTCTAATATTATATTTTCAGTTAAGAGGTACATAGTTAATCGGGTTGGACTATAATTAATTCCTCTAATATTATTTTTTCAGTTAAGAGGTATGAATGGCCTGTTTGGATTGAGGATACAGATTGCTGTCGGAGATACATATCTAGTCGGAATAGCTGTAAGTCAGTAAAAAAATATGGGATAGTATTGAAGATTTGGCACAAAAAAATACTTTTATTTCCACTAACTCTACCAACCCTAATTTACAGTGTCTATCTTAGATAATTGTATTACCATTTTGGGGCAAGCACTTTGAAAGTCAGATTCTTGTCCTATATAACATAGGTATAAAAAAAAAAATTAAATTAAACATTTTGCCTACCTGTCCTATTTTTTCAAGAATGTTAGCGGAAATATGTGTTGTTTTTTATTTTGCCTTATTATGTGTACACATAGGGCATAGTAAAAACAAATTAGATAATCTTGTCACCGATTCTTGCTATTAAAGTATAATTTGAAAATTACATTGATTGATTGTTTAATGTCAAGTACTTTGATTTTCACAAGTAATAAAAGAAGATGATGTACATTGGTTCAGGAAATTTTGCCTTGCAGCAGTCCACCAAGGACCACTCCTAACAAAATTACTTAAAAAGGGTGTCTGTAAATTGGTTTTTGCATGACATTTTCCAAACACAAACCACTCATTTATGTCCTGTTCTAAGGACCAGTTGTGTGTATGATTTGTCATGCACAACCGATGCCCCCCCCCCCCCATTTTCAGATGGGTTGTATCAACAAAGGAGAAATTAGATCCTATTCTCCTTTTGGGAGTGAAAATGATATTTTTATAATATTTTGCAAGAAGGCTGAGCTGGGAAATACTTCGGCTGTGCTAAAAACCATTGTAGGAAAGAAAGTCACTGATATAAAATCACAGGGGTTAATATCAAATAGACCAATTTATAAAAAATCATGAATTAAAAAAAGGTATTTCAAAAATAATTTAAATAATGAAGATTGATTATAGCTTTGCGTCCAGCGAGCAGTATTTCACCTATGTTCAGGACGAGTCAAAGCAAAGAAATGTTTCAAGAATGAAACTACAGTCAAACCTGTCGTAACGGTCACCTTTGTATAATGGTTACCTGCTCATAACGGTCACTTTCGTGCTCTCCCTGTGCATTTTACTATATATTTTAATTCGATATAGCAGTCACCTGTTCAATGTGGTCAGCGGTCACCATTTATTAGTAATTTCCAGCGTAAAACCTTTGTATAACTGTAAATTAATTTTTAAAATAATTAAATTTTAAAGTGATTTCGAAAGTTCCGTATTTTTCTCAAACGTACAAAAAATCCCGAGGTATTACAAAATATATTGCTTAATTTAATTGACTAAATAAACAAACACTATTAAATTTTGTGAGTAATAAATTACATTAAGGAAAGTTTATACCCGGGGGTTATTGGAGATATTTATTCATTACAACGAGAGTAGAAATTCACTCACCAAAAATATTTTGTATCTAGTGCATCATGTCAAAACCATCAACATCCGTAAATAGGAAAGCTTTGAAATTAGCAAAGTGAAAGCTATAAATCGTTGTGATCATCGATGGTGGGAAAAGTTGTCGGGCTGTGAGCGAGGAGATGGGTGTTGGTCATACCCAGATAATGGACATTCTTTAAAGAAAACGTGAGATTCAATCGACTATTTTGAAAACGATGTTTCCAGTTCAACATCTTGTTACTGGAAATTGTACTTTTGTTTATTAAATATCTTTCTTTATTTATTTGTATGTTTTATTCAAATCATATCAGATTGAGATAATTTCATTCACAATAAATGTAAACAAGAGTAACATTACGACAGGAAAAAAATAACAAGCAAAACAACATGTAATATAAAATGTTTATTTACAACTAATGTAGAATATTTTGTCGTATAATCAAACCCCTTCATATAAAGGTCACCTGTATATAGTGGTCATTTTGTCAATCTCCCCCAGGTGACCACTATAGACAGGTTTGACTACTATTGAGTCAAAATAAATAAAAATTTGAAAATGAAACCAATATTGCTGTCTTTATAGTACACTACAAAATTGATAAATGTGTAAGTATAACAAATGAACTAATTAATAGATACATCATACTCTATCATCAAATCAAAAAATTAATTGGCTGAAATATGACAAAAGCAGACAAATATCATATACCTTGTACGGTAATAATGAAAAAAAAAATGAAGAAATTTTAAAGAATAAAACAAATTCAAACTAAACTAAACTAAACTAAAATAAAATAAAGCATTTATTTATTTATTTTTTAAATATATAAATAATATAATATATAAAAAATTAATTTGTATTCAAAAATGTTTTTCAATTTCTTAATTATTATTTATCTGATGATTAATTAATACAGTGAAACTCGTATAAACTGAACCCTGAATGAAACAGAATCCTGTAGAAACCAAGCTTTAAATAAATAAAGACCCAAAGTAGGAAATGTTTGTTAATTTAACCTGTATAAACTGTTAAAATGACTTTAAAAAGTTTTCAGTTTTGACTATCTAATAATTGAATAAACAAATAAATTATTCCAACATTTCTTTGAAAATGTCTTACAAAGTTTATTGAAAAAAAAACGTATTCCCCAAGCTATATCAACATAACAGACACTTTATTATACATTAAAAAACTATAGGACTTTTCTTCTGTAGACATTTTTTTCTTATTTAGCCAAAAAATTGTGACTTTATTTCTTGTGACATTTTTTCCTGTGACTTTTTTTATGTAACCAAATTTGTGATTAATTTCTTTCCATTTTACTGGTGAAACATGAAGAAAATCTTTGAGAATTAGACATTATTTTTGCACTAATTTGAAAAATCAATTATCATATTTTAATATAATCTGCAGGAAGACTGGCTAAGGTACAATATTTTGTAGTTATAAATGGGAAACCACTGGACATCAGTTTTATATCTTTATTATTTGTAAAGACTTTTTGGACTTGTGCAAACAAGGTGTCATCTGAAAAAAATCAGGTGTGAAAATGGAATCCATCTTTGCTAGTCATGCAATATACATAGCTATGGTTTACATTGTAACAAAGGTGCTACTAATTAATTGCCCCCCCCCCTTATTAGGTAAATGTTTGAATTCAAATATGACACCTGTGTATTGTCCTTTTGATTTTCTTCCCCAATAAACATATCATATTCATACCTTTTTGATTTTGTAATTAATTAAGAAATTAACAATTGTGTTGTTGTTTGTGATGTCATCTTCTTCCTGTTTATTGCAGCTTTTTATTTATTTAGGAAATTGTTATAAAAGAGTGTGATTTGAAAATTTGTTGTTATAATTCATAATTTTGTTGTGAAGAGTAAAGATTGTTTTTTTCCTGAAAAGAATTCAAGATAGAAGAAAAAGGTAGGTTATTCTTATATATGTTATATTTATTATAGTTCTAAATTGACATTTGTAATGTTTAGATATTTTGTCGAATGTAGGACAAAAATCACAATGACATTTTTCGACAAATATGACAAAAAGTCACAATATATAAATTGAAGAAAAATATTGGAATTATTTTAGAGTAAAATTCCAACTTTATTGAGCAAAAAGTCACATTTTAAATAGTTGTCATTTTAATTGGTTTACAAATTAGATAAGAAATTAAAATATATAGAAATTGTATGTGTTTTTAATGAAAATTAATTAATACAATTTATATTTCATATATTTAGCATAACTTGGGTCAAATATCCATTAAAAAGACAAAGACAGTTAAATCAGTCTTATAAGTATTAACTTAAATAATGATATTGTGATTGATAATTCTTAATAAGTTAAATATCATTTAATTTATAAATTAATCAAACAGAATTTACAGCCATACATGTAGCAATCGGTAAATGTCAAATAAAAAAATAAAGAATGTATGACTTCACAGAAAGGATCCAAAATTTGGATAATAATGAAATGTAATCATATAAAGAGATAAACAAAACAATGGTCATTGAATTAACATCGAAGGTTTAAGAAAAACAAATTGTTTGTTATGGTTTTATTAACTTTTATTGACAGACCTACATGTTAAATGTGTATTGTGACATTTTATTGCTATAACATTTTTTAACCCAAAATATTAATTGTGACTTTTTGTCCTATCAAAATAGAGACTTTATGTCCTGTGACTTTCTGTCCATTTACATATTTTGTTGATGTAATAAACATGGAATAAAGTTTGCACTGAAAATTTGTGTTTGAGAGTAGAAAAAGAAACTGACACAGATGTCAATATATTATAGTATATTTTTTTAAATCAATTTTAAATGAAATTTTGATTTGAAATGGATTTGGAGGAATTATTGGTATCATATCATTAAGAAGTAATTTATTATTGATTTTTAATTACAAATTATTATCGTAATTAAACAATTTTTAATTGGTCCTTAAATTAGGATATTGTTTTCACAAAAAAAATGATATCTAAAACAATAATAGGAAATTATATTTTTGATATGAATATAATCTCATCATAATTTAAATATTGATCCAAGACTGGAAGTAATAAGTTTATTTCACCTTCATTTAATGTTTTTGTCTAAAAAAAATAAATAAAAGAAAGGACAACTTATTTTGTGCTTTCAACAATTAATTTGTTTAGCTCACCTGACTCGAAGGGTCATGTGAGCTATTGCTACCACTGGTCGTCCGTCTGTCGTTAGCTTTTTGCAATTTAATCAACTCCTCTAAAACCACTGGGCCAATTTGAACCAAACTTTGGTGGAATGGTCCTTGGGTGGTCCCCTTTCAGAATTGTGTCCGACAATCCCCCCACCAACCAAGATGGCTGCCGTTACTAAAAATAGAAAATTTTGCAAAAAATCAGTTAAAAATTATCTTCTCTGAAACTGCTGGGCCAATTGGGCCCAAACTGTGGAGGAATGGTCTTTAGGTAGTCATCTTTCAGAATTGTGTCCGACGACCCCGGCCGCCAACCAAGATGATCACCGTTACTAAAAATAGAAAATTTGGCAAAAAATCAGTTAAAAATTATCTCCTCTGAAACTGCTGGGCCAATTGGGCCCAAACTATGGTGGAATGGTCTTTAGGTAGTCATCTTTCAGAATTGTGTCCGACGACCCTGGCCGCCAACCAAGATGGTCACCGTTACTAAAAATAGAAAATTGAGCAAAAAATCACTTAAAAATTATCTCCTGAAACCGCTGGGTCAAATGGGCCCAAACTATGGTGAAAGGGTCTTTAGATGGTCCCC
Organism: Gigantidas platifrons; assembly: GCA_002080005.1. Taxonomy (NCBI): domain Eukaryota; kingdom Metazoa; phylum Mollusca; class Bivalvia; order Mytilida; family Modiolidae; genus Gigantidas; species Gigantidas platifrons. Next base: position 203,370 of record MJUT01059538.1, read on the forward strand.
TTTCAGAATTATATCCGACAACCCCGCCCGCCAAAGAAGATGGCGGCCATTGCTAATAATAGAAGATTCGCAAAATTTCACTAAAAAATTATCTCCTCTGAAACTGCTGGGCCAACTTTGAGCCAGGTGAGCGATTACAGGCTCCTAGGAGCCTCTAGTTTTTAATAAAACTTTAAATTTTTGTTTTTGGCGCTGATCGGAAATCCAACATGGCTGCCAGGGCTCATAATGTGTTCTGATTGGTCGAACTTTTAAAAATCTTCTTGTTAGAAACCACTAAGCCAATTGAATTGTGATTTTACAGGAATGATCATTGGGTGATCCTGTACTAAACTTGTGAATCGTTTGCTGATCGGAAATTCAAGATGGCCACCATGACTCGACTTAGTTTTAACATAGGACCTATGGAAAAAATGTTTAAAAGTCTTCTCTGAAACCAGCAAGAAAATTTAAAGCAAACATGGCATGAATGGTCCTTAGGTGGTCAACTTTCAAAATTATGTCCTGTGAGCCCGACCTCCATCCAAGATTGCCGCAGTCAGCGGACATAGTTTTAACATAGGACCCTATGGGAAAATTGTTTAAAAGTCTTCCCTCTGAAACCAGTCGGCCAATTTAAAGCAAATATGGCATGGATGGTCCTTGGGTAGTATACTTTTAAAATTGTGTCCGGTGACTACTACCTCCATCCAAGATGGCTGCCATGAGCAGACAGTTTTAACATAAAACCCTATGGGATTTGAATAGTAACTTAGATGTATTCGGCATGCAGACATTCTTAAGAGGACTTAGTTATGTCAGGTGAGTGATACAGGCTCATGTGAGCCTCTAGTTTAAATTCTTCTCCTCTGAAACTGTTTCGCCAAATGAACCGAAACTTAGTAGAAAGCATCTATGGGCAGTCCTCTATAAAGATCGCTCATTTCGTTCCGATACATTAAAAAAATATGGCCGCCTTAGGCAATTCTAGTTTCTGATTGGCTGATCTTAAAATTCTTCTCCTCTGAAATCGTTTGGCCAAATGAACCAAAACTTGGTAGGAAGCATCTATGGAAGGTCTTCTGTTAAGGTTGCTCATTTCGTCCCGATCCGTTAACAGACATGGCTGCCACAAACAATTCTTGTTTCTGATTGGTTGATTTCTAAAAAATCTTCTCTGAAACCACTTAGCCAAATGAACCGAAACTTGGTAGGATGCATCTATGGAAGGTCCTCTATAAAGAGTGCTCCTTTCGTCCCAATCCATCAGCAAATATGGCCAACACAAGCAATTCTTGTTTCTGATTGGTCGATTTCTAAAAATCTTCTCCTCTGAAGAAACTGCTTTGCCAAATGAACCAAAACCTAGTAGGAAGCATCTATGGAAGATCCTGTATAAAGATTGCTCATTTTGTCCCAATCCATTAACAAACATGGCAGCCAAAGGCAATTCTTGTTTCTGATTGGTCGATTTCTAGAAATCTTCTACTTTGAAACAGCTTGGCCAAATGGACCAAAACATGGTAGGAAGCATCTATGGAAGGTCCTCTATAGGAATTGCTAATTTCGTTTTGATCCATTAACAAACATGACCGCCATAGGCAATTCTTGTTTCTGATTGGTCGATTTCTAAAACAACTTTTCCTCTGAAACCGCTGGGCCAAATGATATGAAACTTGGTAGGAAGCATCTATAAAAGGTCCTTTATATAGAATGCTCATTTCGTTTTGATCCGTTAGCAAACATGGCCACCACAGGCAATTCTTGTTTCAGACTGGGCGATTTCTAAAAATCTTCTTCTCTGAAACTACTTTGCCAAATGAACCGACCTTTGGTGGGAAGTATCTATGGAAGGTTGTATTAACATATAAAAAAAGGCCAAAATACTTGAATTTAAGATAAATGTTGAAAGTCTTTAATTAACATGTATATGACTATTTTTGAAAAATATAGTAGTATTATGTGTGTTTTACGTCCGACTCACCTTGTCAGGTATTGTGGACAGAATGTAGAAATTGATAGTCTTATATATTTCAGTAAATTTTTGTTTGCATTGCATTTAATTTTTTTTTTTATTTCCAGTCAATCCGGCCCCAGTCGATATGTCCCCAAGTCGTTCCGACCCCAAACTGAAAATTCTTCCGTCCCCAAATTAAAAAAAGTTGTATAAAGGAATCAACATTATTGATGTACATTGTAAATAATATATTTTTGAAGAGTATACTACATTTATTAATCCACTTAATTACATCTTGAACTGGGATGGGTGCCACTGAAAGAACGTCGGAGGACATATAAGCTAATTTTATTACAAGAATTAAAATTCTTTATTTCTCACAAAACCATAGTTGAAACAGTATGTACAATTTATCATAATTTTTATATCAAGATTCAGATTTTGGAAAAAATATTAAATATGATTTATTTTGAAAAATTTATATATTTCGACTAAAATTCCTGTATTGTTATAAACCTTATGTTGTAAATTTTTCATTTACATGCATTAGATCAAGGGTTTTCTATGGATACTCAAGTTACCTTCTCTAATAAAATTGACTGTCACGATTTAGCTGAAATATTGTTGAAAGTTTCATTCATCACCCATAACTCAACTAAAGTTGTGAGTTCGTACCCTGTTCATGGCGATGTGTACTCGATACAACATTATTTGATGTGAAACACATGCTGATGTTACCGATGACAACAATACCATCCATTTTGAAAGTTTTGACATACGTTATCACTACCATATTCACTGTGATACTTTATAGTGATAATGTTTGTTTCGACCTTCAAAACATATGATACAATATTATGTAATAATGTTTTAACAGTGACTTGCGACAGGTCGAAGGTTTCTCTGGTTACTCTGGTTTCCTCCACCAATGAAACCTTTTAATACAATTTTTATTTGTGCAAAATGCTCTTCTGGTATTATATTATAATACCAATTCAGCAATTTTTCAGCTATATCATGGCGAGAACAAGTTAATTTTCAATGAGATGATGATGAAGTCCGCTTTGTGCTATACCAACATGCCGAGTTGGATTTTTATAGTGCTACCACACTGAAACAACAGTTGGTAGACATGTCGCTCCACTCGGACACATTATTCTGATTCAGAGCCAACCAGTCTTTGCTTTTTCTCCTTAATGCTGCGTGCTTAGTGGAGAAGAAACAAATACCAATTTTATAATCTTTGGTTTGACCCGACCGGGGCTTGAACCCACGATCAACCGTGTAATGGTTTTCATGTTGGACTTGATTGCTGTAAAACTAATGTAGTGGGAAGCCCTTGTCTACTTGCTGTGATCATATCATGTTGTGCCCATCATAACCCTTGATGATGTACACATTTTATAATTTTTATTTAATTTTTTTGTGTCTGGTATCATTTATGTAAGGATGATTATTGACTTTTTTTAGACTTATATAATTTAATTGTGAAACTGGATTGGTAAAATAGAGAAAAAAATAAATTACAGTCAAACCTGTTTTAGTGACCACCTCTAGTATTAAGCATTGTGTAACCATAATTTGTATTTCCCTTCATAGTGCATTTCATATCAATTAAACCTGTCTTATGTGACCATATTTCACTGTTCCCTTGGAAGGTCACATAACACATCTTTGACTATATAACTTGGACTTATTGAACATAATTGTGGTGCCAGTCACCTGCCATAGTATTTATCAGTAAGTTACAAAAGGTCCTTAGGTTTCTCAGGCTTACCTGTTTGTCTGTCCCAACAATAAAACTAGCTGCCACAATTAAAAAAAAAAACCCTGAAAATTGTTGTCATCAAATTCCTGTAATCCTTTTAGATCATCTACCATATTAATTTTTCTTTTTGTAGTTTGAAGACTTCAATATGGATACAACAGATGGCATGTGCGAGTTCCACAGCTCCATGTTAAAGGAACTACAGAATGTTATGCAGAGCATCCAGTATGACCTTGTTGCCATTGACAACCAGATCAATCAGAGCCTTCTAGTAGTACAACCACCACCTGGGATTACCACACCACTTTACCAAGCAGTCCCAGGGTTTATCTATAGTGCTACCAGACCTGACCCACCAGTTCATTCAGCACCCATCATGGAACTCATAGGGAACCAACTTAACCATCTACAACAGCTGATGTTCTTCATCAGTCACAAACTGGCATCACTTAATAATAAATCAGTCAAACAGAACACCACTCCGATCTCTCAGATGAACAACATTAGTGTAGTAACTGGTAACAACACCTTTTATCCAACACCAGTTATAGGGAACCAGTCTTCAGGACCCAGTTCTGTCCTTTTGCAACAGCTCAACATATCTAACAATTATCATCAGATACCAGTACAAGTCAACCAACATTACCAGGTCAGATATCCTCAGAACACCAATAATTACCAGCAGATCCCACAACAACAGAATGGAAATCATTTTACCCAGAATGCACCTTATGAGATTATTTCCTGTTCCTGTAGTTGTCCTGCAGAATACTTTAGACATGTGTATTGGTTTTGTAGCACAGTATGTAGTAAAATACAGCATATCAAGGAGCAATGCCAGATACTTCATCAAGCCTTATCAACAGCCATTACCAATGTCGAAATAAAAGTTTTATCACATCTGTCCAAGTTGCAACAAGCCAAGTCACTAATTCATGGAAAGTTCGACAATGTTTTCAACTTAGGTGAGCATGGAATGGGTATTTGTTCAAACATTCAAGTCATCAGGGCACCTGCTATCCAACTGTTTCGTCCTTGTCAACTAGACCAAGACCAGAAAAGACCAGTTAATGCTCCTAGTTCACAATTTAGCAACAGAAGCAGCAATAAATCAACAATCAATGAGTCGTCTCCCTTATTTCCATCAGTACAAGGTCAACTAGTATTTTCACATTCTTTACCAGTGAGTGACCATGACAACTGTACCAGCAAGAAGTCCAACAAGAACAACAACAGTAAAACTAAACAACTGTCTTCATCTTCTAGTGACCAGAAAAGTCTCAGTAAGCCCATCAACAAGTTAAAAAAGTCTGCCAGTGCCATTTTAAAGAAAGTCCTCCAACAAAAGAAGACAAATTCAGTATCTCCAATAATACAGCAAGACCCAGTAGCCTCATCATCTAGTCCAATCACACCTGAGCAAAGAACTCTAAGAAGTTATTTAGACACTGCTTTGTCTATTATCAACAACCAGGAAATAAATTCCAGTCTTGTAACATCTAGCCAACCTTCCGTGTCAATTCCTGCTACCAATCACAAGACGAACGTAACTGTAACTAATCTACAAGACTTGACCAATGTAACCACTAGACAGTCATCTTCCACATTAGTCAACAAGCATGCTGTCGGCCAAGCTCCATGCCAGCAAGATTTTAACTTTATTGCATCTGACCAAGACCAAGATACAAATGTCAACACTTCTTCAACCATTGATCCATCTGAGCAGAACAGTAATACAGATTTCCAACATGCAGAATCTTCTCACCCAGATGTTGGTACACCAAGCAGCAACCCGGCTAGTGACATGACAGAGAATCCAGTAATATATACCTTCATCTTACCTGGCAATGACTCTTCACAGTCATCTAGCAATCTAAGACCACCTACCAAATCAGTTAGAGCCCTGATCAGTGATATTGAGACAAAATTTCTCCAGTGCTCTTCTAGCCATAAAGATCCACCGACAGCAGCTTCAAGTAAACCTGCCAGTCCATTGCTTCGAGCAGACACCAATCAGACCATATCTGAAGCTTCAGCAAGCCAGAACATCTCTGTTTCAGCGAGTAAATTTTATTCCAGTTGTCCAACTACAGATGCAGAATCATTTTCCAGCTCAACAAGAGTTAGCAGTACCATGCACAATCACATGTCAACCATAGACAACACCAAAGTTGCATCAACCAAAAGTTCATCAAGTGACATACCAACAACGACTAGCTCAACAACTTCTATGCCAACTAGTGATAAAGTTTCAAGTCATTCATGCACCACAACTGTAGTAACTAAGCAGGGACACAGCATCGACAGTGTATTTGCTTCAACTTGTAATAATTTATCTAATAAGCCACCATCTGTCAACACTGCCTGTATCAAACCATTATCTGCTCAACCAAGTCAACAACCAATTGCCTGTACCAACTTTTCACAGAATGAACGACTTGTTCCCAACGATCACAAGTTTATTGAGGAATCATCGCCAATGACATCTCCAAACCAGTTGGATTTGTATTCCCACATGACAATTCTTGGTGATGTTGATTTTTTAGAGCTTGACAGCATTCTACATGATCCATCCATCAACATGATGTCCACACCAAGTTCTGGTGATACGACCAAAGATCAGGAAGATGTCAATCCGAACTGGGCATTTCATGTACAGCCACCAAGAGAACCACCAACTACATGTTCTGGTAATGTCAACACCACATCAATGATGCATTTTGAGGAGAAGACACATGGAAAGACACAAAGTAACTTTACAATCTTGGACCAGCTATTTAGGCCTGATTTACCAACAGTTAACGTTAACATCACTGAAGAACTTCAGGACATATCAACAAACCCATTGATGAGTTCAACAAATATATATGACATGTCTACTGTCCTGTATGAAATGTCTACTGTTACCAATGATCGTTTAGTTGATACTGGCAGTACCAGTTCCAACAATTTCCATCCAGCTCTTAAAGACATTGCCAGTCTTGCACATGCTGACAGTTCCTGTATACCAGCACCAGTAACTGAAAATAACAGCAAAATCCTGTCAGTTTCATTGGTTTCAAACAATGACAGGTTGCAGAATGGTCGACTTCAAGAACAGCACCCACCAAAGTCACATGATAAGCCTTCATCTCCTGTTACAACTAGACAGTCTGCTCGTAAACGTTTGTTTAATGCTACACCGCATTTTAAGAAACCAGATACTAGCATTATTGATGATATTTTGCCACTTGATGACCAACCCTCAGCCAGTAAGCACAGAAGGACTTGTGTACAGCATGAAGCAGATGATAGAGTGTCAGCCTCAACATTAGTACCAATGAATCAATGCACACCCTGCAGCCCATCAACCATAGCTGGATATATCTCTGAGAAGTACCATGGGAAAAAGATTACCAACTCATACCCAGCCAAGAACAGCCGCTCTATTATGCAGAGACTACTTAAGGTTTTACCCTTGGTTCCAACTGGTAGAGTTACTGATGAAAAATTGAACCACCTTGTATTAAGAGCTAATGACATTCATGAATATGACTTGCAGTGGTACAACCATGTCACCAAGACGATATCTAGTTCAGTATTAGAATCATCCAATCAACATCAACCTCATCTGTTTGCACGGGATTTAGTGTGGCATATTTTTGACTTATCTGACATCTACCAGTGTTTAATCAGTTCACAGCCATTGGCAGAAGTTTTAGATCACGATATCATCTCCGCCATTAGATCTGCCACCTTTGAAAAGTTCAACATTGATGACAAGACATGGGACAAGAAGTGCATTAAACAAATTAAGCATTCCATAAACCATATTTTCTACAAGAGACTACGACTACCAGTATTCCTTCGACTGCTCGAGAACAAGCTGTACATTTAGACTGTAACTTGTGAAATCAGGAATAAACTATACCGGTACATGTACTGCCTTTCGTCTACCTAGTGTACAATGGACTTAAAAAGCACTGTTTATGCATTAACTCTGTAATAAATGGGGTACAATCTGTAGCATAGAAAACGTGAAAATTGTTCTTTTGGTCAGGGATTGATATTTAATATGACAATGTTAAAAATATATATCTGAAAAATTGGATTATGTATGTCATATCTATAAATAGAATTTGAGTCAATGACTGTGTATGCATCTATAGTGATAAGTTTATGTTTCAAAAATAAATTTAATGAAAATTGTAGTACCGGTAATTGGTTGGTTATTATACTATATTTTTTTTATCTTAATGTATTTAGATTTGGTTATTTTTGAATAGTTATCATAGTCATCATCATCGCTTAGTTCCCAAAGCTGATCATGCTCAGATTACTATCCACTCATCACCCATGGGTCATCTACAGAGAAATCCTAGGGTTATCAGTGGAGAGTAATCGGAGTATGATCAGCTGTGGGAACTTACAGATGATGATCTGTTATGTTCAATAGTGTTAATTATTATTGTTTTTCTGTTTTGTTTGTAAATGTTTGACAATCTTATTTACAAATGGCACAATTGAAAAATATTAAAAGGTTGTTTTATTATGTATTTTTTCTTATTTAAATTATCGAAAATATCAATAGCTACACAATATATTTTTTAAAAGAATGTACATATATGTTGAACATTTTTCTTAGATTAGATGTTTTTGTACAAAATACCATATACTTCAGACTGAGAATATTATTTTCAAAATCATTGTTACCTTTATAAGCCCATATAGAAGATAAAAAGTAGATTTCCAATTTATAAAGACTATTTTTTATATTTTGCTTTGTTTTGTATATAAATGTACATACATTGTTTTATTTATTACAATTTATCTTAGTAACTTATTATTTTCTAGTAATTAATTAATTAATTAATAGTAGAAACCAACAAATATATCAGCATAAAAATCTCAATTAACAAATGAAGGTGTGTCTTATACATGGTAAATTACAGTATTTGAATCACCACAATTGGCCGTGTATGATACACATCTTCAATGGTCCTTTCAATAAATATTTTTTTTTCTGATTCTTTTAATGTATAATGGACAACATATTTTCTGAGCACAAAAAGTTGAGTATTATACACAAATTAACTGATTTCATTAGAATGAAAAATTTTTGTTTTATATAATTTACTTTAGATATTGGGATTATACATGTTATTTCTTGGCTTTTTTTATAATAATATCTGTTGTATCTTAAGAGAGAAAGTTTAGTGATTACATACATGTATATATACCGGTAGTCATTTGGGTCTTTTCTTTGGAACTCTAGAAACCATGGAAACCATGATATAGCTGAAAAGTTTAGGAGGTAGAAAATGCAAATGAACCAATCAATTATTAAAATAATGTTTAGTGCAAGATATATTTCTTTTAGATATTAGATGATTAGATGTTTGTTATTAATATAAGATATTTGATTAGAATAAATTGTTGGTACTTTATAATAGTTTTATTTTAGTTTATATATTGCCACAGAATAGTCATCTTAGCTAACCCAAGTAACAGTCTACCTTTCCTCCTCTGCACCATTATTGGCATCCTAAGTTGTAATTTCATAATTCCCATCCACTGCCATCATCAGGATTTTATCAGTTATGTCCCTTATATTGATATAATTTTCAACCAATCAGCACAAGCCATTCATTTCACCTCATGTCAAAATATGTACACAATTAACTATTAACCCTTAGAATTAAATTTTTCTTTTTGGCAAGCTTCATGACAAAGCTGTGTCCAGTTTATGTTTACATTTTTCCTTACATTCTGATTGGTTGCAGCTATCCCTGGTTGCATCCAGTTAAATCTGTCACAATGCGACCATGAAAATCTGGCAAAGATGTGGTATAGTTTTCTTGTTCTTGACCAATGAAATGCATTTAACAAGGAAACATGGTTAGGGTCATGGTGTTTAACACCACTTTCAACAATATTTCAGTTATATCGTTACGTTTTATTAGTGGAGAATACTACCGACCTGTCTCAAGTCACTGACAAACTTTATCACATTATGTTGTATTGAATACACATCATCATGATCGGGATTTGAACTCACAACTTTAGAGTTATAAATAACCAACAAAATGTGTTGGTCTAAAAGTACAAAGAAGACATCATCATTTCATCGAAAATTAACTTGTTCTTGTCATGATATGATTGAAAAATTGTTCATTTTTGTGTTAAGCAATAATTATGTCACTCATTAACTCAAAATTTAATATATGGAGGGTGTAAAAAATGCTCAAGTATTATGTTTTCTTGTTACAGTAGTCCCTCTCTTATGAGGCCCTTCTCACTAAAGGCTACCCCTCTTATGAGGCCCTTCTCACTAAAGGCTACCCCTCTTATGAGGCCCTTCTCACTAAAGGCTACCCCTCTTTTCAGGCCAGATTTTAGATGCTTTTGATATACATAAAAATACTTGTCCCCCCTCAAGAGAGACCACCTCTCTTGTAAGGACACTTTTTCATTGTAGAAGGGATGACTACTGTTTTAGTATGCAGGGTTATATCTAGTGTTTTTGTTTCATGCATGCAAAGCCTATCACCAATACGGCATGGATTCATGCCGGACCTTGTACATTACAAAAAAGGGTGCACTCGACTCGCAACCGCAAGTGATAAAGTTTACCAGTTGCTTGCCCATGGTCGGTGGTTCTCTCCGGGTACTGCTGCTTCTTCCACCACTAAAACTGGTTGCCATGATATAGCAGAAATATTGCTGAAAATGGTGTTAAAACACCTAAACTAATCAATCAATCCATGCATGCAGAATCTTCATTTGAATCAGTGGTTCAAAGTTAAATTTCATAACACACAAAGAAAAAACCCATCAATATCATTACCTATGCACATTCCCACAAATATATCATTGCCAAAAATATGAACCTTATGCTATATTAGCATTTGCAAAATGTAAACCTTACAGTAAGTCATCATTAAAATATTAACCATGCACCAAAAATATAACCATTCACAATAAACAAATGGTAGCCATTCACAAAAATACAAACAAACAGTAACCATTCACAAAAATATAAACATTACCAGTAACCATTCACAAAATATATTTGTACATAACAAGTAACCATTCACAAAAATATATAAACATAATCAGTAACCATTCACAAAAATATAAACATAACCAGTAACCATTCACAAAAATATTAAAATAACCAACAACTTATTTCAAAATATAAACATAAGTTTAGTTAGATCTGAATAGCAGTAGCTCACTGAAACAACAGTCCGCAGGTAGACATGTTGCTGCACTCGGACAGTTCTGATTCTGAGTCAGCCAGTCTTTTCTCTTTCTCCATAATACTCCATGTTTTGCAGAGAGGCAGTTAATGCCAAGTTTATAGTCTTTGGTTTGGCTCAACCCACTATCTACAACACTCAAGATGAGCATGCTAACAATTACACCACAAATGTGGGTTTTGATTTAATTGAATCCTGTAGAAGTGATATGATTAGATCAATAAATGATCAATTCTATTTTCCTCCTCTTGCATCAGATGAACATTGATAATGTCCATGGGCACTGGGGTAAAGCTGATGACCGTAACTGCAATTACGGTCACCCAAGATGTCGGACATGAAATTGGCTAAGAATCTAATTTTTCTGAAAAAATAGCTAAGATGACCGTAACTGAAAACTAAGATGACCGTAATTGCAGTTTTCAGTTACGGTCATCTTAGCGTTTTTTTTAAATCAGATTTTCTCTTTCATATACATTTTTCAGTCGTAATTTGTGATTTCCTTGTGAAAAGTTCATAGATTACTATCGTACTAATGCATGTGTCATTTAAAATACATTATAGAAACAATTTAATTGACAAAAAAGATTCTTAGCTAATTTCATGTCCGACATCTTGGGATGACCGTAATTTACAGTTACGGTCATCAGCTTTATTCCAGTGATGGAGATCTTTTGTATAACAGTTATGGCCAAAGTTCTACTTTTTTCAACGTCACATAATGAGATAATTGTGTGTACCTTGTCGATGATGCATCTGATCATCTACTATTGGTCAGTTCATGTACATGTTCATTCTTGACCAAAAGTTTTACATTATTATATGGTGTAATATTTTGACAGCTTTATAATTTTTCCCTTTTTTGAAAGAAACTGCCAAAATTTGTACCTCAACAAAATTACCCACAATCCTATATATTTTGTAAGATTTTTATACATTAATCAATTTTACAGTAGATGGATGATTTTAACACTTGCTCAGTATATACAGTGGAACCTGCCCATAAGGTCACCTGTCTTAAAGGGCCACTTTTTCTTTGTACCGAAGGTGACCTCTTAATACAAGTTTGACTATGTTTTTAAATTGTTGTATATAAACTACATGTTTAATATGAGTGAATGAGTGATGGTTGTATAATGCCATGCAAGCAATTTTTCAGCTTTATCATGAGAACAAGTTACATTTCTATGAGATGATGATGATGATATTGTCTGCTTTGTACTAGACCACGCTTAGTTGGATGTTTAAAATGCTAGCTCACTGAGTAAACTGTTCAAGTATAGACATGCCAGTCCACTCAGACACATTATCCTGGTTCCTAGCCAGCCAGTCCACTCAGACACATTATCCTGGTTCCTAGCCAGCCAGTCCACTCAGACACATTATACTGGTTCCTAGCCAGCCAGTCTTTGCTCTTACTCTTTAATGCAGCATGCTTAGCAGAGAAGCAGCAAATACCATCATACATCATAGTCTTTGATTTGACCCACGATCTACCACACACTTGAGGACACTAACCATTAGATCATGTATGCGGTTACTGTGTTTATGGTAGAGAATGCTGTACATGTACTAGATATGTCTACTTTGATATTACTTGAACGTACACATTTTTTTTTTCTTTCAGACTGCCACAGCTGTATTCCTTGCTGCCCTTCCACCACCACTAATACCAAAGGTTTCAGGACAGGTAATATTAATAGCTGCATTCCTGCCATTTATTGTCCCCCGACGCTTCGTCAAAGGGGACTATAGAAATGGGTACCATCCGTCCGTCCGTCCGTGTGCTTTTTGGTTTCCAGATGATAACTTGTGAATGAAAAGTCCGATTGAAGCTAGGTTTGGTATGTAAGTGTATCTTATGAATATCTAGGTCAAGTTCGATAATGACAATTTTTCGAC
>MJUT01059538.1:226525-269484 GCA_002080005.1 Gigantidas platifrons
GAATAAACCACACTCCTGTCTAAACTGAACTTTAGATAAAGTTCTAATGTAGGAAATCATTGTTAATTTAACCTTTATCAACAGAAGACCTGTCTCTTCTGAACACAAAAGTTGATCCCAAGGAGGTTTAGTTTAGACATATTTCACTGTATTTTCATCAAGGAGGTTTAGTTTAGACATATTTCACTGTATTTTCATCAAGGAGGTTTAGTTTAGACATATTTCACTGTATTTTCATCATGTAAAAATGACATTAGGATGCTGTACATGTGATCTCTAATTTTCTTTTACATTCTTGTCTCTCATGAAGACCATTAATCTCTTTGATGTTTATGACAAATGATATTAAATCTGTTTGAAATATTAATTGCTATTTTTCTACACTCTTGCATGAAGAAAAAATTGCTGGGAATGTTTTTTAGTGGTCTGTTGCAAGGCAAAATATTGTGACCCAATACCACAATCTGTCTTTTAGTCAATAGTAACCCAGCTCAGTGCCATCTTTTAGTCAATAGTAACCCAGCTCAGTGCCATCTTTTAGTCAATAGTAACCCAGCTCAGTGCCATCTTTTAGTCAATAGTAACCCAGCTCAGTGCCATCTTTTACGTACATGAAACTTGTTCCCATCATAAACATTTATAGCTGATATTCTATAGAAGATGTACATTGTATCAAATTAACTCAGATTATGATGCATATACAAATGTATATGGGCATTGAACCATAAAAAAAACAAAAGAAACATAAAACTCATGTGCATTGTATTTTTTTGTATTTTATACTTTTGACCTTTGAAGATGGCAGACAAATTTTTAATGGTTGAAACTTACTTCTCTAACTTGATTGATGATGTACACATTAAGTAGATAATAGTACATGTACTTTTAACATTTGATTTGACTGGATGTTAAAGTAATTGAGATATACAGGTGATTCACTCAACCCCTATTCTCCTTTTTAAACTTTATGTCTAGTTCTTTTATGATAAATATTTTAAAAAAAATATTTGAGAAACAAAAGAACTATATTTTCAAAATATTAATGAACATTTTTTAATTTTACCTTTTTATAGATGAAAATTTATGAAACTTACCTATAAAAATAAAATTTAGTCCTCTTTATTAAAAATGTAATGAAATCATAGTAAAACTGTGTATAAACTGTATATTCCTGTTCTAAATGATGAATACACAATGTCTAATTTCTTTTGTTTTATTTCCACCTCAGTCTACAACAACACAACCACACCTTTGTGGTTTTATTTTTCTTCCAGGTGTACAACAATTACCTATCAAGTGATGCGTAATTCATAAGTAAAATAATGTACATGTATATTGTTTTTAGCTGGAAGGTTAATGCACACATGTATCATAGACCACTCAAGTCAATAAAATAGATTTCTGAACACCCCTCTTTGTCATTTTCATCAAATTTTAGTTACTATTTTATGCTTCTTTTTTTTAATTGACACAATGGGAATTAAGGGTTAAAAATATAATATTGTAATTATTTGTTTATTTTTATTTAATTATTTTATTTTTATATTTGTTTTTATTATTTATTTTAATTATATATTTTCTATTTTATTTATTTTTTAATTTTTTAAAGTTGATCATAAAAATATTTCTACTTATTAGAAAAATGAAATAGGTATTTTATATACAAGTCCCCCATCTCCCCCTTTTATCTTTTGAAAAACCTACCTGAAACAAGAGTAAAAAAAATCCTTATCTACCATATATAAATACATGTACAGTGTACAAAATGCTCCACTATACATGTATCTTCTGTATCAAGAAATTGGTGCTATCATGTAATGCAGTGGGAATATACCATTTTTGTTTATTTTCACTTTTTATCTTTCATTTATTACAAAGTTGATTTACCTTGCAGGGGGTTATAGAAATGATCTTCATTGATAGAATTTTATTGGTATACTTTGTATAGAAAATTACCTTGGTGAAAATTGAACTTGTAACAAAAATGCAGTTCTAATTTAACAGCATGTTAACCTTGTATGTTATAGGTTAACTTGATAGATTTATTTTTAAATTCTTTTCTGTGCAATTAGGGATTTACAATATTCAATTTGGTGGTGTGAATTATATTAAAAGATACGTGTGGATTAATTGTTGCTGGATGTTTCAAAACTGAACATGATTTAATTAAATTCATAAATTTATTTTTTAATACTTTTTCAGATTTTGAAATTGATAATCAATAAAGTATTGGGTAGACTTTTTTGAAGATAGACTGACAAGTACTGTCCCCCTGGCTCCTTCCCTCTATATTGAAGTGATAACACAGCTTGAGACAGATTATTCAGTCTATTTTGAAGATTGTTATTTTCTCTCAGTTATTTTATGTCGGTTTCAGTGATTAATTTCATAATTGTCAAATTAACACAAACAAAAGGTTACCTGTTATATTAACATGAAAGCTCTGTTACTATGGTTACATGTAATTAGGTGCCATTATGGGCATGATCATATGGAAGTTGGATTTATAACTACCTATGCAATCAGTGGCTAAAGTTGTCAGTTCGAATCCCGCTCATGGCGAAGTGTACTCTATATAACATTATGTGACATAGTTTGTCAGTGACTTGCGACAGGTCAGTGGTTTTCTCCGGGTACTCCGGTTTTTTCCACTCATAAAACTGACCGCCACGATATTACTGAAATATTGTTGAAAGTGGCATTAAACAGCATAAACCAACCAAACCAACCTTATAGCAGGTCTGCGGTTTTTGTCTATAGCCTATTGATTACCTTTACAATTGGCCATTTCTATTCTTGTTATTTGCTCAAATAATGCATGGGAGGTTCTTCACAGAGATTCCTTTTTTGTATGGATCTAGGGAAAAAACATGGTTGTCATTGGCAATTCTTGTTTCTGATTTGTGGAAATTAAAAAAAATCTTCTCCTCGGAAATAATATTTTACTTAGTACAAAGGATGTCTGTGAGGTCCTTTAAAACGATTCCTCTTTTCATCTTGGTGTAGCAAAAACACCAATGGCTGCCATTAGCAATATTTGTTTCTAATTGGCTAAAAATATTTTTGGAAACGACAGGTCCAAATGGTTATTACAAATATACATAGTACAAGGGATGTTTGTTTTTAAGTCTTCAACAAAGATTCCTCAAGATTTAACCTTATTCTTGTGAAAAATATGACAATTATGGTTGATACTTGTCTCGTAAACGATAATCTTGCTTGAACCTAATCTTTGCATGAATAACCATGTGAGTGACTCAGGCTTAGATGAATCTCCAGTTTTCAAACCAAACAGTATCTAATTTGTTAATTCATATTTGTTTTAAAAATAAACTAAAGTTTTGTGCTTTGTTATTAAAGCAATAACACATGATTGTAGGGATTGAAATTAGTGTAAGTCCAGAAGCACGAGACTTGTTGTTTGTTGGATGGGCCTGTAGAATTTTTGAAAATTTCAATGGAATAGGTCCAGATTTTAAGGAAATGGATGTTGGGGCTTGCTTCCACTTTGCTGTAATTTCGTACACTGCATGACTGTACTTTATTTCAATTCTAGGACACAGGTCAGACCAGCCCTAGAAGTTTGTTGATAGCTATAACACTTGATGGTAATTTATTTCAATTCTAGGACACAGGTCAGACCAGCCCTAGAAGTTTGTTGATAGCTATAACACTTGATGGTAATTTATTTTAATTCCAGGACACAGGTCAGACCAGCCCTAGAAGTTTGCTGACAGATGATAGTGAGGATGATGTCTCAGAGCTGGATGTATCAACGGGGAACAAAGATACATTTATCTTAGAGGTAGAGTTCTACGAACAATAACATATAATCTAATTAATAACTAAAAGGGCAATCAAGAATGTACAATCAAGAAACACAGGCAACAATTGGCACAAGACACGAAGCGAAAACAAACAAAACAAAAAACACAACACAGAAAGCTAAAAAGACGATTAATTACAAACCCACCAAAAAGAAAAAAAAACACGAGGATGAACCCAGGGGCTTGCAAAAGGTCAAATTAGATGTCTGCATATTTTTTTTATGATACAACATCCTATATGAGGTCGTCAGGTAACCTTTCATTCACCGTTGACTATCCAATCATATGAGGTCATGTCAGGTAACCTTTCATTCACCTTTGACTATCCAATCATATGAAGTCATGTCAGGTAACCTTTCATTCACCTTTGACCATCCAATCATATGAAGTCATGTCAGGTAACCTTTCATTCACCTTTGACCATCCAATCATATGAAGTCATGTCGGGTAACCTTTCATTCACCTTTGACCATCCAATCATATGAAGTCATGTCAGGTAACCTTTCATTCACCTTTGACCATCCAATCATATGAAGTCATGTCAGGTAACCTTTCATTCACCTTTGGCCATCCAATCATATGAAAGAAAGTTAAACGTAGATAAGAAAACAGTTCTTAGAATGTGCTCAGTTAATATATAGTGAAAATATAGTTATGTCCATGATAGAAACTGCTGTTTATAAAAGAGTCCAGATTCTGTAATTTCAATTTGGACAAACGAAAAATTGCATATTGCACATAAATAAGGGGCTACATCAAAAGTTTAATGTAGGATAAAAAAAAACTTAATTCACATAGTTTGTTTCCAGAACCCCCACCCATCCCCCCTCAATACTTAATTTGAGAAATGTTGATCACCGGAGGACTGTTCCAGAAGTAAATTAAATTTGGAGTTGGAAGGCACTTTTTGGTATAAAATTGCAATCATTACTTTGTATACAAATATAAAGGTGAATAACAAGGGTATGTTTAAAATCAACCTGTATTTTTTATTGGCTTTAACTAAATATTTCCTCTTTACATCCAACACAGATAAAAATCTTCCCATTGCATCTACTAGTATTTGAATTTCATGCTGGAGGGTATATTTCAAATTATCTTTCAACAAAGGATTATGTATTAATCTTATGTAAATGGGAGTTTACCAATGTTAAATATCAAGAAGAAATATAAGTATTAATAAAGATGGTTTCTGTCTTAACATGAATGTATTAAATTCTTTTTTTGTCTTTTTTTCAATGTCAAATATGCCATTCAACTGAACATATAAACTCTCTTAATATAGAAACAACAAGAATCCAGAACTTATTTTAAAATGTCAGATGTCATCCATCTCAACATAAACTGTCTATTAAAACATGAACACTTTAAAAACAACTTTATTTCATCCAAGTTCACCAAGGTCAAGAATATATGCATTGGTATTGAACGTTCTATTTCAGCCTGTCAATCACCATAGTTTAAAGCGTTCGCACGACTTGGCTAGGAGGTTAATTTCGGTCCGTTATTGTTCGTCCCAAACATGTCCACGGATGGACATGTAGCTACGTTTAACCTTGTGTTAATGATAAGGTCCGAAGATTTGTTTGGGCCGAAATTACATTTGCATGCAACCGAAAAAAATCGATGTCGGATAATAAAACTTGCCGGGAATTTTACCCTACCCCCAAACTACATGAATTAAGTTTTTTTATCCGACATCAATCTTTTGATGTTCTCCCTAAGTTCAACAATATTTTAAAAATCTGCAAGATGATTGAAATAACATATTTTTTTCATGGGCATTGACATCTTGGATTTTAATACCTCATGATTTTTAGACTGGTTGCTGGTTGGTCGGTTGAAATATGACCCTTGAGCCCAAATGAGGTGTTAGAAGTATGTTTCTCATTAAAAAAAAATCCAACAATTACATATATGATCTTAATCAGACTTTAAAAAAAAATAATGATACTGAACTATATTATTCAACAGAGCATGGTTGCTGCTGGATCTATGTCTATGTATATTGAAATATCCTTTTAGGATAAAAGCTGTTTAGTACCTCATGCTAATTTTGTTATAGCGAGTTTTTCTTGCTAAATGAGCATTTTTTCAGCTAAATCATGGAATGAACCAATTACTCTTTGATGAGAAGATTTTGATGCCTGCTTTGTAGTAGAGTAACACATTGATCTGGATTTTACAGTGCTAGCTCTCACTGAAACAATAATCTACAACCATGTCGCTCCCCTCTGACACATTATCCTGACTTATACAACAGTGGCCGTCATGGTCGTGATTGTATAGTAGTTGGATTTACAAGTACCTATGCAATCGGTGCCTATCATACTAACATTGTGAGTTTGAATGTCACTCATGGGGAGGTGTACTTGATACAACATTATGTGATAAAGCACTTGTGGCAGATCAGCTGTTTCCTCCAGTTACTCTGGTTTCCTCCACCAATAAAGTCTTAGTTATGTCCTGACTGGGGTTTAAAACCAAGATTGAAACTCAAGTTCTGCACACAAACCATGACACACCGAGACAGTTTTTTAAAAATTTGCTATAAAATCAAAGTTAAATTCCCAAAATTTAATTTGTTTATTTACTTTCTAGGTAGATGATACAAAAGACCAAAATATAGCTTCACTTCTGAGAGATTCAGTTTTACCTGAATGGTTTCAAATATGCAATACTCAAAAGATGCCTGGTAGCTTAGAACAAAACATGATTTGTAATTTACAGGTAACTCTCAATATGATATTCCCTTATGGTAACTCCTGAAAATGTTTCAAATTGGCTACCTCACAATGAGAAATTGACTGCCTCCATGTCTTCGAGTTAATACGCTCATCATGATCGATAACCCACCACTGATCATGCTCTGATTATTCTCCACTCATCACCCACGGGTCAATTTATATGAAACTGCCATTCACTGATGTGTATTTGGTGGTTAACAGCACTCAAATTTTTCTCAACTAGCCAGATTGATAACCCATTGGTAATTGCAACCTGTTCCTCTCCTCTTATCATTTTGATTTAAAAAGAGATTTTTTTTGTTTGAAACTGAGATTTTTATTGACTTTAAAAGAATGTGTCAGAACTAATCAAAAAGTGTAGGACATGAAGCCGGAGGAGACTACCTTACCAAATCAAACATATGTTCTTACTCCCATATTTCTGCAGGAACCCTGTTGTCTAATTTGTCTAGTATGTTATGTTCTATAAAAAGATTGATGTTTTGTTATCTGTTTTGATCATCAATGCCTTTTAATCAGTAGACTGGTTTATATTCAGATGTTCACACAAGTTTTGAGGAGAGAATTCAACCCTGCCACTACAAACAA
Source organism: Gigantidas platifrons (assembly GCA_002080005.1). Lineage (NCBI taxonomy): Eukaryota > Metazoa > Mollusca > Bivalvia > Mytilida > Modiolidae > Gigantidas > Gigantidas platifrons. The sequence continues at coordinate 233,688 of MJUT01059538.1, forward strand.
CAGTGCTCTGTCAGATATGTTTGAAAATCTAATGAGAGTAAGTACAAGATTATAAAACTTGTTTACATAACGATACAATTCAAGATTATTATTCAGCTAAATCTTTGTAAACAGAACACTCATAGAGAAAGTTTTAGTGTTGTAGAATACAAAAGCATATAAATTTTAAGAGATTAGATTTGTAAAGATTTCTTACCATTGTTTTATGTTCGACAGAAATAAAATCTAAGCAATCAAGGGTTGATGAGTGAGACTTGTACTTGAGGTGGACAGGCTAACCAACCATAACACCAAGTTAATAAGACTTGGGAAACTTTCTCACTAAACTAACACATTGCACACCATTCTTAGAGTGTGATGATATGATATCACTGGTATTTTGTGTAGATTGCCAATTAGAGTAGACATCTGTGCCTTTGAAAAATTCTGATTTAAATAGTTTTTTTACAATCCTAAAATAAAATTACCAGTATTTAACAAAAGGTAATGTTATGCTTTGCCAAGGGAGACAAATCATGTATTTTGTGTATAGAATTCTTACAACGGTTTTCCTTTATTGCAGAAAATTTGTTTTAAACTAAGAAAGATGGCACCTTGTATTTTATGTAACCTTGACTTCAATATAGATCTTCCTGAAGAAAATGAAATACAGGTAGAGTATATGATCTTTTGATTGGATAAAAAAAGACATTGTTTGTGATTGGACCAAATTTTATATTTTGAAGGACATTTAAATGGTTTCCTTGTTTTGTTTTAATCCAACATCCAAAATAGTAACACTCTGCATAATACAATGAAACCTGTCTTAATCAAATGCTGAATAAAATGAAATGCATGTAGTACTCTGTAAACCTAACTTTAAATAAAATTTCAATGTACAGTGGAACCTGTGCAATCCGACATCCTGTGACATCCGACAAAAATGTATGGTCCCAAAGTAGTTCTGTTAACATAAATAAAATTTGAGTATTCCGACATCCTGTACAATCCGACACATTTCCCTGGTCCCTTGGTGTGTCGGATTAGACAGGTTCCACTGTAGTTCCAATGTAGGAAATATTTGTTAATTTAACCTGTATGAACAAAACACCTGTCCATTCTGAACACAACAGCTGGTTACAAGAAGGTTTGGTTTAGACAGGTTTCACTGTAGTTTCAATCAGCCACTTAAACCAAGCTTTAGAGGAATTATCAATGAGCAGTCTTAACTTGATATTCTTCATTTCTTTCTCATATACATGTATATATTTTTATTAATAATTTCATCAAATCTTTACAATTTGTTTAAATTAAATATAGTACAATGTACATGAAATATTCTTGCTGTGAGTGAGCAGGCAAGTCACAAAAGTTTGTTTTAATATACATGTACATGTATTTACAGATTAACTTAACAGGAATGTGTATAGGATTGAGTGATGTTTCAACCAGAAATTCATCCATTGGAGATTTACCGACTGTCACTAGGAGCACTCTGTTAAAAACAGGTACAGTCTCTGATAGGTATTATCAGATGTGACCTTCCAAGGGAACATTGAAATAAGGTCACATAAGACAGGTGGTCACTAAATATAATTACAGTAAAACCTGTCTTATGTGACCTTCCAAGGGAAAATTGAAATAATGTCACATAAGACTTAAGGAAAATATTGGGTTGGGAAATTTTGCCAGGCATGGTCATCAGCGACCACTAAAAAATGTTATTAGGAGTGTCTGGAAGTGTCTTTTATGTGTGTGCAGAGTCAGATGCTTTTTTATTTAACATTATCTTCAAATTTTTGTGAATTTAAGAAAATTCTGCTTATCTAAAATCCAAAATTCTAATTTATTCAGTTTTTTATTAAGACTAGAAAATACTATTAATCTAATGTTTTCAGCGATCAGTGAGACAAGTAAAGGAAGTGACCAGGATGATATGATGTTCCAGATGGAAGAATTATCAGACAGCTCATCTTCTAGTACACAGGGGTACTCAAGGGGTAATATATTACTACAAAGAGATAACAAAACATGGTTGCTCAAAAGGTTGATTGATTGATACCAATGTTAGCAATATTTCAGCTATATCATTGAGTGAGCAAATTTTATTTATTAACTTAGATACCTACCATAAGTAATAAAACATACTTGTCTATACTTGACTGCAAAAAGATTTTAGTCCAAGTATGTTAGCTTATAAGAGGTAATTTTGTCAGGTACAGAATTTGGTGATTTAGCTAGAAAAAACGTATGTAAATATATTGTACAGTGTTTTTTTTTTCTTTTTCTTTCTTGATCGTGATAATATCTCCATTATGTTATTGATAGAAAGACTTTTAATTTTGGGTTTAGGGTTATGGTGTTTAACACCACTTTCAACAATATTTCAGTTATATTTTGACGGTCAGTTTTATTGGTGGAGTACCCGGAAAAAACCACAGACCTGCCGCAAGTCACTGACAAACTTTATCACATTATGTTGTATCCAGAACACCTCATCTGAGTGCTTTAATTTTGGTTGCTTTAAATGTATTGTTTGTGAACAAAGTGCCAAAATACTTCAGAATTTATATTTAGCAACAAAACAAAAAAAATAAACTACTATACAGTGAATTGTGTTTTACCTTATACAACATCAAACCAATTTAATAACATGACAGAACAAGGACTTTTTATACCCCCGCTCCACCGGAGGGGGGTATACTGTTTTACCTCTGTCCGTCCCAAGATATTTTTCGTTGCATTTTTCTCAGCAACTATTGATGGCAGAAATCTGATATTTGGTCACAAGCTTCATATAGGTACCCCCTTTCGTGGAAAATGTTTTTGGACCCGTCACATTCCTACTTCCTGTTTGCTGACTTAGTTGGTTTTTATACACATTGAACATATATGCGGGGGTATCATAAGTGAGTATTAGCTCACAGTTCATCTTGTTTTACAGACATTACACAATAGTATTTCATGTAGTAGATTCATTGTTATATTATGTTAATGTTTTATTCTCGACACATTTCATTCAAATTAGAATCATTATTCGGCAAGTCGCGTCTCGGACCTCACAGATGAACGGACGTTACAATACAAGGATAGTTGCTACTTGCATGAGTGAAAGTTTTCAGTATTTTGACTGATTTCAGTGTTTTTGGCAAAGGTCCAGACAGTTTTTGAGATATATATATTCATTTAAATTTGATGAGTTTTTTTTAGGGGGGGTGTGAGGTATGCATTTTTGACAAAGAAATTATTATTTTTTTAGAGTATTCTGATCTGTGTTAATAGTAGAAAATTTTCAGTAATTGTTCAAAAAAAAAACAAAAAAAAACCACTTTCACCCATGTACTTGCTACTGTCACATTAGTTAAATCTGATCTTGTTTTTCAACAAAGCTTTGATGAAAATAATTGTCTTTATACAGGGGTATTGTGGTGATGTCATTTTACATGAGATGACTAATTCCTGAATTATTGAATTAGTTGAAAAAAATGACATAAATTTATTTTGATATATTTTTTTTTACTTGCAGGACCAAAGCCATATAAAACAGATTCAAACAGATTATTTCCACAAGTAAGATAGCTTAAAGAAGAAAATATTGTTTATTTAATATTTAATATTACAGTATGTGTTGGTTTTATGACTTTTCATTGCTTACCTCCCTTAAATTGAAAGGTCTGTTTTCCTACAAAGTTTGATACATTAATTTCTCCTTTTCATTGAGGGGCTGTCATGATCGTGATCATATGGTAGTTTGATATACAACTACCTGTGCAATCAGTGCTATCACCAATATAGTTGTGAGTTCGAATCCCACTCATGGCAAGGTGTACTTGTTACTACATTATATGATAAAGTTTGTCAGTGACTTGCTACAGGTCGGTGGTTTTCTCCTGATAAAGTTTGTCAGTGACTTGCTACAGGTCTGTGGTTTTCTCCTGATAAAGTTTGTCAGTGACTTGCTACAGGTCGGTGGTTTCTTTGGGTACGCCGGTTTCCTCCACCATTAAAACTGACAGTCACAATGTAACTGAAATATTGTTGAAAGTGGCTTTAAACACTATAAACCAAATCAAACCAAACCTTTTCATTGAAAGATCCTCATTACTGAAATGTTTTAGGACAGTGACATCATAGCTTCATATCAATGTTTTAATGTTGTCAGATTTATTATCTCGGCACTTGTGACATGAAATACTCCTACATTTTATACCACATCGGCAGGATAATGGTTATCATGCTCACCCCAAGTGAGATAGATCGTGGCTTCAAAGCAAAGACTGTAAAATGTATACTTGTTGCTTCTACACTAAGCATACATCATTAAGGAGTAAGACCAAAGACTCTGAATCAAAATAATGTGTGGAGTGGAGTGACATATCTACCAATGAACTGTGGTTTCAATGAGCTAGCACTATAGTAGGAACGACATATAGCGGTCTCACCCTCCGCTGTTGTGTTCATTGTTTTCTACGACTGGTCAACATTTAGGTTAATCCTAATGTTTAGATTTATTTAATCTTGAATAACTTGAATAACCTTAAATATTCATATATTTTCGTGAAACTTGCAATGATCTTTCTTTATGGTCAAAATATTGTATATGCACAAAAAGTTTGCTAATAAAGTTTAATTTATTTTTGTAAAGCAGATTATTTGAATTTAGGCTTTTTGTGCAAATTTTATCAGATTAAGTCTTATATTAACTTTGTTGTCTCTTGAGAAACTTCATCAAACCTTCATATAATTTCGTTGAACTTTAAGCAATAAATATCTCATCGAATGTGAAAACTTAGACATAAGGTGCAATAAGAAATTCATTTCAAGCAAACAAGGATTTTTCAATGCGACTTTTGTGATAATAATATGAATACCCATAGATGCACATTTATAAAATCAACGATAATTTTTATAATCACACTTGTCATTTGTTAATATATATTATCATGTGTAAAGATCAAAGAGAATATTACAAATTGTTGATGTATTACTCTGATTAAAAGTAATTGTTCATAAACTGCAATATTGAGGGTTTTGTTCACCAACACAAGTTTGAATGTACTCACTCACACACACTAAGGAAACAAGACAAATATACTTTTGGGATAAAGAAATGGTCTGTTATCAAGTTTTGTCAATAAACTAAAATGAGAGACAAATAAATAACATCTAAGGATGATCACATGGATTTCATTTCCAATCAAGGGGTGTTATGGTGTTTGATGCTACTCTCAACAATAATTCAGTTATATTGTGGCAGTCAGTTTTATTGGTGGAGGAAACAGGACTACCCAGAGAAAACCACCGATCTGCCACAAGTCATTGACTATTTCAAATCAAGCCATCATTCAGAAGTCAGTATCTTCAATTCTGGTATTCAAAGCTATGACTGAAATATTCTTATTCATATTCTTTTTTAGAAAAAGAAAAGCAGACAAAACAAACAAGTACATTGATATATCAAAAATATGCATTTATTTTCACTTTCAGGTATTTCCTAAGCACAGAGTTGGGATAGAGCTGACACCTCTCCCTTACATTCCCAGGGGACGAATAGAAAGATATCTTGGACATTATAATTTCTTTTTTATCCGAGAAACCAGTTCTCTAAGGGAGGTAAGTATAAAGTAGAGGAGGTAATTGTGATTGTTACTTTTGAAGAGGAATTATCTACAGCTGCAAATAGAAATAAAGGGAGAGAAGTGTTTACCTATAATTGCAATAATATATAAATACATTGTGTTTTATTTCATATCAGTTCTATATTCGACTTTTTCATTGGTGTAAACATGATCACGACTGAAACCTGATTTGCATGTTCAAGAATGCTAGACCAATTTAGATAAGACTGGCAAGAGAACATCACATTCAGAACTCCAATAAAAACCTGTCACGCTGTCCCGGTTTTTGCTTAGTAAATGCAGTAGAATTATCATTGCAATCGGGTCGTAATACTCAACTTAAAACTTGTATAATTATGTTTAATTTTAGCTTCTTTCAGAACACCACTGACGTGATCGTTTAACAAAACACCAATGTATATGATATATTATTTGAGGAATTGTATTTCCAGAATATGTTAACAAGACATTATTATGCCTAGTTATTTGTACTTGCCCCAGGACAAGCTTGCCAGGAAAATCTACTTGTCTCACAGGTTCTATGTACGAATCGGACAAGTCAGGTATGGGAATTCCACACCCTGACTAGTAGAACATATTTTGTAAATCAAAAGTAAGAAAAAAACTTTAAAAATGATCATGTCATTATAGCTTGGTGGTCTTGGTGGATTTATGCAGACATTTATAGCAGAAGTTTTAGCCAATGTGAGGGCTACAGTATCAGGTTTAGGAGGAAATGGTTTAGTAGCATACAGGATGACAGAGTGTTTGTTAGTGTCTAACCCACACAAAAATCAGGTAGGATTTATTCTATTGATGTTTATATCTTATAACCAATGTAGCATGACGAACACATAGTGATCCTTTTTGTCTGCCATCATCCTTGTATGTGCAACTGTTTACCATATAATCACAAGTTTAAATTAGATGATTTTAGTTTCCAGATTGAATTTCGGTGATGACCCTTTTATTAACTTTTGGGGGCTGTCGTTGTCGAGATCGTTTGGTAGTTGGATTTACAAGTACCTTTGTAATCAGTGTTTATCACCACTAACGTTGTGAGTTCAAATCCTGCTCATGGCGAGGTGTACTCGATACAATATTATTTGATGAAGTTTGTGAGTGACTTGCGGCAGTTGTGTGGTTTTCTCCAGGTACTCCGGTTTCAATCACTAATAAAACTGACCGCCACGATATAGCTGAAATATTGTTGAAACTGGCATTAAACACCATAACCCTAATCCTAACTGCCTTTATTACCTTTTGATACTTCTTTATATAATGCAACTGCCTTGGTGTTGTTGTGGTAAACATGTGTGGTAGATCTTTGGATTTTACCCTAGGACAGAAGCAAAGGCTGTAAAATGGGTATTTGCTAGAAATGCTGCATTACTGAGCATGAACAAATACTAATCTTGTTGGAATCAGGATGTTTTTGGGAGTAAAGACACGTCTATCTGTGAGCTAGCATTATAAAAAAATACAACTAAGCCTGATGATTCAGTACATAGCAAAAAAAAAGTGCTCACTTGATTTTAGACAACAATCACTCCCTTTTTATTAAATGATTTTGACATTGAGAGATTAATTTTTCTCCCAATTATCTTGACTTCTTAATATATTAATTTTTATTTTTGTAATATATTTTTTTTCAGGCTCAATGTTTAATTAATGTCAGAGGTGATACAGTCAGTTTTAGTTATGAGGGAGAACTTTACCCAGTGTCATCAGAACCATCAAGAAAGAACAGTGATTCACCGATTATTATTAACACAGAGAGAATAAACTGCTGATACATTATATCTTTTAGTATTTAAAATAAGACATTACAGTCAAACCTGCCCATGCGGTCACCTCTATTAAGCAGTCACCTGTATTAAAAGATCACCTTTTTCTTGTCCCGTTATAGAAAATTTCATAAGAGGTTTATTGACTTAAAAGGGAATTTTTCTTTGACATTAAATTTAGTTTAATTTCATTTTATTACTAGAGGACTTGACCTTTTACACCAGTGCTATCTTGGGGTCAATCATGCCATGTCAGAAAGACATCAGGGACCGTCATTGGTCGTGATCGTATGGTAGTTGGATTTACAACTACCTATGCGATCAGTGCCTATCACCACTAACATTGTGAGTTCGAATCCCACTCATGGCATATGCGTACATGATACAACATGATGTGATCAAGTTTGTCAGTGACTTGCCAAAGGTCAGTGGTTTTCTCTCCGGGTACTCCTGTTTCCTCCACCAATAAATCTGACTGCCACAATTTAGCTGAAATATTGTTGAAAGTGACGTTAAATACCAAAACCTATATCGACATCATCCAGATGAAAAGGTTTTAGTGATTAAGTGACACATCTGTTTTGTGTACAATATACTGAACCGCATTGGTGACGTAATAGTCAGCGTGTTGACCTTGAGTGTTATCGATCATGGGTTCTAGCCCCAGTAAAGTCCAATCAAAGACTATGAAATTGGTATTTGTTGCTTTTCCGTTAAGCAAGCAACATTAAGGAGTAAAGACTTGTTGGCTCAGAATCAGGATAATTTGTCCGAGTGGAACCACATGTCTACTTGCGGACTGTCTAGTACAAAGCGAACATTATTTTCATCTCATGAAATGTAGCTTGTTCTCGCCATGATATAGCTCACTCACTCACTTACAATAGACTGTAAATTCAGAAATTATTGCGTGCATTTATTATTGCGATTCCTCAACTGCCGGCAAAAATGTGAGTTTTAATTATTGCGATGTGCCAAGATAAAGAAGGGAAAAAAATCTATGTAAATTTTTATCTAAACGTGCATTTTCGTTTTCGTATTTGTATGTCGTTAATCCCCTTGTAAGCCACGTGTCATGTTTACCTTTAATTAAAGTGGATACACATTTCCCTTTGTACACACATTTTTCACATGAATCAGAATCTAGAAAAAAAAATCGATGTAAATTTTTATCTAAACGTGCGTTTTCGTTTTCGTATTTGTATGTCGTTAATCCCCTTGTAAGCCACTGTCATGTTTACCTTTAATTAAAGTACACACAATTTTCACATGATTGAGAATCTAGAAAGCTTTCCACTTGTTGGAAATGTATTATCGATCAAAGCGTGCTTGTGGGGATCTAGAAACTTTTGTAACATGTGAACTTTAGTAACGTGCCGAGTCGACAGTAATTGAACATCCGAAGGCTTGGGGCTGGGCTTGGGTGACATAAAGGTTAATGAAATTTCAAAGAAAGATCAATTGAAGTGTACAAAATAAATAAGTAAACAAAAATGGCAGTTTAAAAGAATTATGGCTTGTATGAATCTTTTATCGGAACAAGCTCAGTTTTACAAACAAATTTTTAGTCGGCTTTTTTCAAAGTGATATTTTAAAATAAAATATTACTCAATTAAATATACGGTAATTAGAAATTAAAAAAATGCCATAAATAGATGAATTTTTAGGGGACCAATCATTAACGTTTCAACATGTCTATGTGGAATGTGTCACTAAGAAACGCACTCCAGATGACATTGTCTTACGTCTACCAGACCCTGCTAAAGCTACAAGCAAAGAAGCTGCTAATACCGAGATCGTCAACGCCGTTGCCACCGACAAAACAACCATGACCACCAAACGGGGGGTTAAAAGAAAAGCCGCCAATAACCACTACACACCTGAGGTCCGTGCCAAAATAAAATAAGATAAAAATCGGGCATTTATTAACACAGTTTTTATATAATTAGATCGATGAGAAACTAAACTATTTTTTATCTACCCTAATGACGAAAAAACATCGAATGAAATTGACAAGTCATTATTTTGAAAAACATTGAAACACAGATGTTTAAATACACACTTTATTTTGTCCCTAGACATATTTACACAGGAAATTGTAATCAAAACAATCAATAAACATGTACACGCTTCACTGCTTCCTAGGTGTCAGTAATCTATAACATGCACCTGTCGATTTTACCTGTGTAAGAAAAAGGAGATAAATCAAACAGAAACTGGTCAAGAGAATGAACATTAAAAATGTGAGGTTTAATTATTGCGATAGGTGACCCGTTCACATTTTTCGCATTAATAAAAACATCGCATTAATTTCTGAATTTACAGTACTACAAATGATTTGACTTCTCCAATTGATGATGAGTTGATATATTCTAGAAATTCTATAATAATATTGAGCATGATAAAAAAAAAACTTGATACACTACAGTATATATCATATTAAATTGAAAATAAACAAAAATAATAAACAGGAATGGTTTACATTATAACCACCCACAGTATAAACCAATCCTCTAACAAATATCAAATTTATAAACACAGAAATAATGGAAAAAGTGGGTGGAAAGCTAGGTTCTAGCTTTGGACAGGCAAAACAATGTGGCAGGGTTTTAACTGATATGTGGGATTCCAATGTTTCCCTCTTGATCTCTGGATCTCTGGCTGATGAAAGATATAAACAAATAATAGAGTCCTCAATATATTTGCTTCACAGCATACTGGTTAACATGGACAGTACAAAACAGGGCCAATGAAGGCTCATAGTTAGTTATTATTAGCTATGATGTAAGAATTTGTTGATTGTGACTATTCATCTAAGTATAAAAAAATGACAATTCTTAATTCTAAAATATTTAATTAGTCTTTAACATCCAAAGAAAATTTCTCCGGGTACTCCGCTTTCCTCCACCCATACAACTGACCACTACAATATAGCTGAAATATTGTTGAAAGTGGCATTAAACACCATTTACCATGCCTGTGCAATATTACTATTGTATGTTGCAAAGAGATTGGTGCATGTGCAATATTACTATTGTATGTTGCAAAGAAATGCCTGTGTGATATTGCCATTGTATGTTGCAAAGAGATTGGTGCCTGTGCAATATTACTATTATATGTTGCAAAGAGATGCCTGTGTGATATTGCTATTGTATGTTGCAAAGAGATTGGTGACTGCGATATTGCCATTGTATTTTGCAAAGAGATTGGTGTTTAATGCCACTTTCAACAATATTTCAGCCTGTGCAATATTGCTATTGTATGTTGCAAAGAGATTGGTGCCTGCAATATTGCCATTTTATGTTGCAAAGAGATTGATGCCTGTGCGATATTGCTATTGTATGTTGCAAAGAGATTGGTGCTTGTGCAAGGTTGCTGTTGTATGTTGCAAAGAGATTGGTGCCTATGGAAGACTGCTATTGTATGTTGCAAAGAGATTGGTGCCTGTGCAAGATTGCTATTGTATGTTGCAAAGAGATTGGTGCCTGTGCAAGGTTGCTATTGTATGTTGCAAAGAGATTGGTGCCTGTGCAATATTGCTATTGTATGTTGCAACAAGTACAAAATGAAGGAGTGATGTAGTAGATTATTGTTGTTCAACGATCCTGTCTATTACATTTCAGGGCTCCTCCCTCAGGTATAGGTGACCTTAGCTTTGGTTATCCTGACTGTTTAGACCCTTCGGTTTTATTGCTCCCAAAACTTTAGATTAATTTGCTTTAATTTCCAATCTTTCGATTTTGGGCGTACCTGATGAAGGTTATTCCAGAAACGTGCCGTGTGCACTAAATTTGATATCTACATTTTAATTAAACGCGTTTCGTTTGATCTCACTAAGATATATTGCGGTGTCCATGGACAGACTCGAATACTAAAGTTGTGATTCCCGCCAATCAGTAGGTGTACTCAATACAACTTTATTTAACAATGACTTGGTTGACCGTTATGGAATATCTGTGTCACAAATGACCACGGATATGTTCTATTTGTCCTAAATACTCCCCGGTCCTTTCCTCATTCATGACTTATCACCGTGTTTGTAACTAGATTAACACGACGGATGCCACTAGTGGAGCAGGAACTGCTTACCCTACCAGAGCACCCGAGTTTACCCCCGGTTTTTAGTGGGGTTCGTGTTACTTTTGTACTTTTTCTTTTGGCCTTTGTATTGTCTGTTCTTCTTCGATATACGGATTCTGATTACCTGTTTGTTATCTTCAAACTCTGTTTGCTAGTTTCATCGGTGATTTGCGTCAGGTGGTCGATGGAAGTGACGCTGATTTTCTCCACCAATAAAACTTATTAACTGATATTATACAATTATAGTCTTTTGTTGAGGTCAATAGGAGTTTTTATGGACCTTAAAATCAATATTCACCGAAGCCTTTAGGCTGAGATGAATATTGATTTCTAAGGTCCATAAAAACTCGTATTGACCGATACAAAAGAATTGTTTTATTACATTAAAATGAAAAGTGAAAGTGAAACCAAGTCAATATGAAATTAATCACTTCATTATGGCATCATACATAATGCAATGGAAAGTGAAAGTGAAAGCGAGTCAATACAAGTTTTAATCAAACAATATCAAATTTTACGAAATGTCAGGTGACAGCATGATAGCCAATAAAATTGTTTAGATAAAATCATTATGTAATAAAACAGAAATATCGTTGAAAGCAGAACACATTATACTTCATACATACTGTAATATGTACTTAATACAACATTGCATTGTGTGTGATAAACTTTGTCAGTAAATTACGACAGGTCGGTGGCTTTCTCTTGGTACTTCGGTTTCCTCCACCAATAAAACTAACCGCCATAATATATCTGAAATATTGTTGAAAGTGGCGTTAAACACCATAACCCTAACCCATATTTAGTATTTTCAGATAGGACTATAATTGGATAATTTATTGCCGCTTATAATTAGTTACATTACAAATAAAGGCCCAGAAGAATTCATATTTGATAAGAGTAATATTACTCCATGATACCGGTATTTGTTCTACTGGAAATGCAGATACATTATATATAGACTTCTGAAAATTACGACAATAACGCTGTAAATATCAAAAGTTTAATATACATTTATATTTGGTTCAGAGTTATGTGGCCTCGTTGTAGTTTATGTTGTACACAAGCATTGTTCCACCTCCGTTGACCACGAGTAGTTCATTTGATTCTCTGTCACAGTACAAGTCCCAAGCTTCATTGACACCATCTTCACGGTCTAAAATTACCATACTCTGTTGTCCGTCAGGAGATAGTGCGGCTATTTTAGACAATAAAGAATCTGCAACATATACAATCCCATTTTTATCAACAGTTATACCACGTGGTTCCAGCAGAACCGAAGTATTTTTGAATTTCCAAATTATTCTTCCTTTAACATCACAGCACGTTACAGAATTGGAAGACTTGTCGGAGTAATACACTTTACTGTTGAAAACTGAAATATAGGGAAAATCACGTAATTGTTTAGTGGGAATTGAAGTAACGGAGTGGTCTATCATGTCCAGCATTTTAATAACCTTTTCTTTGGTGCAGTAAACAAAATGTCCATCTAAAATAGCAAGGCCACCAAAAGAAGTGCATGAATATGTTAGCTTAACGTTGTAACTATTTAAATCTATAAGCTTAATACCAGAACCGCCAGCAGATGCTGCAAAAGTATTCTCGTCAACTGGTGTTATTCCATGTACAGACGAATTTGTACTGGTAAAGTCAATTTCACTGTCACGTGATCCATCCTTGTTGAATATTATTAAAGTGGAAGGATAATGACAGCGGGAAATTGCCATTTTTCCGTTGGTCAATATGGCGCATCTTCTTACATCATAGCATTTTGTGTCCACTTTATTAAGTAAGGTCAGTTCAACCTCACCAAATGGTCGCCGCGGAACAATGCAGCGTCTCATCCGGCGTTGTTCTATTCTACTATATATATCATCTTCAAGCTGGGTACTTCTTCTAAGAGTAATTATCTCGCCAAAGAACTTATTTTCAATGTCCAGTAGATTTCTAATGGTCTCGTCAACCTTGAAAGAAAGTCTAAATTCGTTTAATTTTCCATCGACTATTAGTGAACACATGGATTTCTCAATGTTGAAAGCATCAGTTTCAATTTGTTTTGTACCCAGAAACGTTTGATGTTCAGAAAGGTCATCCCTATATTGCATTACAGTGGTGATGCTAACATCACAATCATTAATTTGTTTTTCAATTTCTGAGAAAGATTTAAATATTTTTTCTGCCTGTCGTTTTACGTTTTTCCCAGCTTCTAATAATTCGTTACATATGTTTTCTTCCAGTTTATCAAGATGACAATTTATTTTGCTTCGGACTTCATGAATTTCTTGTTTTAATCTTTCCCCCTGTTCAGTTATTTCTCTTAAATTGCCTTCAATATTTTCTCCAAGTTGGTCGATGTTCTCTTTGACTTGTATCAATATAGTTTTAACCTCTGTGAAGTCGAGTGTTCTTTTTGAGTCTATTTCATCTTTGAAGGACGATATACTACTTTTGCAGCATTCGTGATTGACCAAACAATTTGTGCACAAAGAGCAACAATGTTTTCTACAATAGAAAACATTTTGTTCGTTATGTTTTGTGCAAGTTTCCGCGATTTTATCAAAGGGGGATAATTTTCCACTGTCTACTATAGGTATAAGCCTGTGGTGAGTCTTGTCTTTAGATCGCTCGTGGTGGTCTTTACACAACGAACAGAGTCCTTCGTCACATTCGAAACACCAAACAACAGACTGTTGTTGTACATTGAAGAGAACACAAACACCACACACAGCAGGAGAAGTCGCCATTATTGTGATCAATGTCCTCGAGCTCCCTACAAGAAAAAACAATGTTTATAAACGATTTTTATTCCTGTTCAAAATAACCATAATTATTATTAATAAGCTATGAAAATCATGTTAATGAATTGTATCACACAATTGTCGAAAGGTTACTTCTCATTCGGAAATCCAACATGGCTGCAAGGACAAAGTACGCTTTCTGGTTGGATTGAATTTCAAACATTTTCTTTGAAATCATATATATATGTGATGGAATTGCTAATTGAAAGGAATTTTCCTTATATTACCTTCCAAAAAGTTTGTGTTTGTTGTCGATCCTAACTCTCAATATGATTGCTACCGCAGAACAAAGTTTTAGCACAGGACGCTATGAGGATAAGTGTTTAAAAACTATTCTTCTTTGTAACCAGTAGACCATTTGAAATCAAACTTGGCTGAAATTTACCATACATTGTCCTTTTCAAACTGTGTTGTTGTTTCGATCGGAAACCCAAAATGACGGATAATCACAGTAGAACATGGTAACTAACATATGGGAAAAAGGATAATTCATGATTTTTTATTCTCAGAAACGGGAAAAACTATGGAACTCAAACTGTACATGAATAATCATTGGATGGCCCACTATATTTTTTATGTCAATCTGAAATCCAAGATGGGCGCCACCGCAGGACCATACGGCAAATATATATCAAAATTATTCTTTTCTGAAACTACTCAACCATTGCCTAGAATGTGCCTTAAATAGTCCATAACAAAGTGGGGTTTTTTGTAGATCGGAAATTTAAGATGGCGTCTACCATTTAAGTCAAAGTTGAAAACAAGAATATACTAGAAAATGGATTAAATTGAAACGGTAGATGAATAGCCATTGGGTTGTAATTCCCATATTTTGTGTGGATCGAAAATCAATGTTTTTTGCCAAATAAGTTTGGGTGGATAAAAACATAGTTTTGTCCCTTTCATAGTGTGTGTGTGTGTGTAGGGGCAATTTCCCCCATATCCTACGCCCTTGAAGTGTTTATACCTAGCCAGTGAAATGAGTGAGCAGGTATATGTGTGTTAGTTTATAGCGTGGGTCGATTTCGCCGCTATTTTTACCGTTTTCAATGCGATTTTTTTTATCCGTTTCCATGTTGTTTTTCATTTTATATTTCGGATATTCAGTTGGTTTGACAAATAAATTTCCTTGGCGACAATCCTACTTTAATTAACTTGATATTCTAGCTCGATCATATTCAATATATTATTTACCCTTCAGGGCCTCGGCTCCATTCTTTTTAAGAAATGGAGTTACTCGGACATTCTCCTATACATAATCATAATCAATGTACATGTATATAATTCAGTATAATCAGTACGTTTAAAAGCAATAATAAAGCAGTGACCTATGCTGTACAATCATTACTCCATTCTTTTTAAGAAATGGAGTTACTCGGACATTCTCCTATACGGCATAATCATAATGTACATGTATATAATTCAGTATAATCAGTACGTTTAAAAGCAATAATAAGGCAGTGACCTATGCTGTACAATCATTACGATCACATAACGTTATACAATGTATCTCTATTCGTCTAGAATAAAATATCACAACTTTAACCCCCCCCCCCCCCNTCAAATAATGAAAAATGACAAAAGGAATTACACACCTGTAGTTCATTGATCAGATTGTTTATGTAGGAAATGAAACAGTCACGTGATTGAAATATAAAGGTGTGTTATATTATATAAATCATGTTACTAAAAATAAAATATACTATCAGTCGATATAAGTTTCTTTTTGTTGGTTGCCCTTTTATCTCTACTGATACAAAGGCTCGTGTAGTCTGTTGTCATTATTTTGCGTCCGTCATTAGTCCGTCGTCGTCGCTTAAATTTCATATTTGGATTTTCTCCCAAAACTACTGGGTTGATTGGAACGAAACTGTACATGAATAAGTGAGATTATTACAAGTATTACTAGTTTTGTTTTGTTCGGACAAAAAACAACATAGGCATTTTTATTTCTGGTCAAACCTATGCTAAAAAAAATTTAAACTTGCACATTGAGATTTTAAAAACACACACACACTCAAATTTAAAAAATTCAAAAACACACACTGAATTATTATTTATTTGTTCTAAACACAGGCACTCATGACATGGAATACCCTCCTTTTGTTTACTTTTTATTTGCATATTTATTTTCAATAAAATTTCTTTTTTCCCCTTATTTTAACTTGTTCGTGTCCATATTCATAGTAATACGTTAAAATAAGGGATACAATCTCATGTTAACAGCAACTTACATGTGTCGACCCTATATACAAATGTATATAATAAAGAAAAAGAGCTGAAATATTAAGAAATAAAGACATTTTTATTGAAAATAAATATGTAAACATAAAATGAAAAAAGGGGAGGGGCGGTAATTCCGTGCCAAGAGCGTCTGTTGCTCTAAACTGATAATCCTCACTAATGACTAAATACATTCGTAATTACCAAAGTCAGGGGTTATGGTTGTGGTGTTTAACGCCACTTTAAACAATATTTCAGTTATATCGTGGCACACGGTTTTATTGAATGAGGAAACCGGAAAACCACCGACCTGCCACAAGTCTGACAAACTACATCACATAATGATGTATCGAGTACACCTCGCCATGAGCGGGACTCGAACTCACAACTTTAATGGTGATATACACTGATTGTATATATCTGTAGTTGTAAATCCAACTACATACGGTCACGACCATGACGGCCCCTGTCAAAGTCAGAACCACCGCCAATATAATAGTAAATACATATACAATATTAGTGTATTGTAGAAGAATATAGAAAATATTTGTATGAGGCTAAGGAACTGGGAGGAAAATGCGAGGCTTTAGCCGAGCATTTTCTCCCAGTTCCGTGCCGAATACAAATATTTTCTATATTCTTCTACAATACACTAATATTGTTTTTATCCTGCAATTTCGGAGTAGTGTTTTTTTTTTTAATTTAGAAAAATAAATATTCCTCAAACCTTTCGTGGACCCCAACGTAAGTTGTGTGGCGTGTCTTGAAGCTGTATTTGTATATTATACAAAATACAGCACACCTGTATTCGACACATGTTATTTGCTTACTAGAGTGCTCATTGCAGGATAAAATATAGCCGACCTGCAATCTTTAATAGTAGAGGGTACCAAATAAACTAGCTGTTAAACAGAGACTTGGACGTGGATACTTCCCAATCAGCATCATTAATCCTAAAAGGAGATTGTCCATTTTGCATTGTAAATAATCCCTGTAAATTCTCAAGATGATCTAGAGATATCTGTGGTTGCTCTTTCATAAAAAAAAACCTGGTCTGTCTGAGATCCCGTGAGTAACGAGGCGTGAGGATGAAGCGACTCTTGATTGGGGCGTACAACTTTTCCTCAGAATTAAGACAGTAGGTCTAGTATCCCATTTGTAGCGGATTCGCACACGATCGCGATAGATTCCACAGAGTCTAGGAACAATGCTCGTTTTGGCCAAGCTGGCGTAATGAGAATGACATGACAGTCTTCTTGTCTGATCTTTAGAAGAACTTCCCCTTCCTGTGTGTAAAGTTCCACGACAGAGACATGGTGTCTACTAAGTAAACAAGAGGGTCTTATATTAGAGATACAAAGCTTTCCAGTTTGTGATTCCAACTGGTTGCAAATTAAAGAGGAATATTGCACCTTAGAATTTTTGAGTTGAAGATGTATTCATATGAGAAATAGGCCGAGACGGACAATCCGCTGGGATATTGAATGTCTTTGGAATATGACTGACTACCAGATGAATATGACACTGAAAACAATAAGGTAAAATTTCCTTGCAAAGATGAAATAGAACATATCAATTAACATCGCCCTAGTTTTACTGTTACGACAGCATTGTAGTATTTTTTCGTTGCTAGGCTGTAACGCTTGTAGTAATCATTGAAGAGTCTTGAGAAAATGAAGCGCTAACAGTACAACTCTTGTCTATAACAGTTATAGTCCCTTATTTCCCCTCGCCAACGAAGTACCCCTACCGTCCGTCCTTCCGTAACATCCTTGTGAACACTCTAGAATCAGCATCCCTCAATGGATTTTGACCAAACTTGGTACTTATTTAGTCCTTAAGAGAATCTGGAATCCTATTGATTTTCAAGGTCAAAGGTCAAGGTCATCGGGTCAAATTTGTAGGCGAGGGGATACGGCACGCTTTGCGTTGCCCTTGTTATACTTAATTCAGAGCGAACAGGTAAGGACGAAACGACTCGATGCCAAGCTGGAGTGTTCTTACTTTTGAGCAAGAGAATAAAAACACAGAACAACTTTTCCTCCTAGATAGGCGTGCGACCCTAGAAGGAAAGTGCCTGTTGTACAAGATTAGGGAAGGAATTGGTTTTGGCAAAGCCGCCCATAACATTCTCCTAACGAATAAACCAATCTAGACGAGGAAGATAATCTAGAATAATAGGGACTGAATCTTCCCTATCCTGATAAGTTGGTCCCAAATGTTCCTGTGGAAAGAATTTAAGATGTCGAATGTGAAAGCGACCTAGAGGAACATCCACAAGAGCCTTAAAAAAGCTGAAAGCATATTGAGGAGTAGTTACTGACAGACTGTTGTGGCACCTGTTTAGAACTGTCTTCTGAGCAGAAATACTAGGCTTTGGTCTGTCTTGTGATGTGATGAATAGGAAACTGATTTCTTCTAAGAAATTATGAAACCGATCTCCATTAAAAACAATTGCAATCTATAAATTGGAAATACATCTTCAAACTATTTATGGACTTTGTGGAGGACTATGCTAGAAAATGGACTAGACGAGAGAAAAAGAGGAGGTTGATATCCTTTCAGAATGTGTTAAAGCTGTGAGGTCATTGATTCAAATTCAAATCAGAAAACTCAAAATGTCGTCAATGAGAACAAAAGCAACATCTGTAATCAAAGATCCTGCTGTTGTAGAAACCCTGTCCACTATTCACAACAAATATTTTCATTGTTGTCTACAGAAAACATTACATTGATTGCTTAAAGATAACATTAGGTTTGGATAGCTCACAAGGTAATCCTACACATACAGCTAGTATACTACACTATGAAAAGAGGAAATCATTGATAATCACAAGTTTGTCTTGTCTTCGTTTGGTCTTTCCGTGAAATATGATCTTCCCTCACTATACTGACCAGTCTAGAAAAACAAAATTACACAAGGGTCCATACAAACAACGTTATATCAAGCCACTTTCTAAACTTTTAACTTCTATTCTTAAAACAAATCGGGTCTCCAAAGGTATCACGATACCAGCTTTTCTAGAAGTGACATTAATCAAATGTGGATGTAAAAAAAACTGAAAAGACTGACAATTCTAGATGGCAGTACTTCTATAACAGCATTAAAACATTTGATTTCTCTACTTTATATATAAACATTCCACAGGCACAACTAAAATCTAGACATAAAGAATTGGTTCAGCTTTGCTTCTCAAAGAAGAACAGAGAACAAGTGTATCAGTATCTTGTTATTGGTAGACAAGTCTTATTTTGTCTAAAGCCATTCAAAATCTAATAATAAATATAAACAGGACGAGATCATTCAAATGTTAGAATAATATTTAAATATTTGTCCAGGTTGGTGAACCCCTGTTTAAAAAAACAATTGGTTGGTATTTAAATGGGTACAAATTGTGCTCAACTACTCAGATTGCATTCTACACGCTTGTGAGACAGAACTCCTTCAAAGGCTTCTCAAGAATGAAGATAGAAAATTAGCCCAATGATTCCTTAATTTAGTTCATCATATTAAAACTTCAGTCCAGTAGAACATTAAGGGAACGACCATTTAACTTGAAGGGGGGGGTTATGGTTTTTTTCTAAACAAAATATTCGTTGCTGAAAAAAATATTCTGATTTTGGTGGAGAAAAAAAAAATAATCCGATTCGGAGTTTTTGTCATATAACCTAATGTTAAATTCTGGTGAGAAAAAAATTGCGCTTTGCGCGACAAAAAAAAATATTCTAACTCTCGTGTTGTCCGAAAAAAAAATTCTGAGCGAAAAAAACCCTATAACCCCCCCCCCCTTCTGCAAGTTAAATGGTTGGTCCCTAAAGTAATATCCTTTATAAGCTGGTGTTTGTTTGTAACTTGTTCTTATTTTGCTTACAGCTACCAATATTACTGACTTTGTGTTAAACAAGTCAATAAAAACAAAAGGTTTAACGTAACAAATTCAGAACATCTGTTCTATCGAGAACAAGAGCTCATATATTTTGTTTTACTACTATGCTCACCTGAGAAATATAGTAAATTCTATGCATCATATACATGTACATAGAAAGTATTGACCAATATGATATAGTAAGGGAACGATCATTTAACTTGAAGGGAGGGGTTATGGTTTTTTTCTAAAAAAATATTCTGATCCCCAATGTTGCTGAAAAAATATTCTGATTTTGGTGGAGAAAAAAAAATAATCTGATAGAGTTTTTGTCATATAACCTAATGTTAAATTCTGGAAGCGCGACAAAAAAAAAAATTCTAACTCTCGTGTTGTCCGAAAAAAAAACCATAACCCTGCCCCCCACCTCCCTGCAAGTTAAATGGTCGGTCCCTAAGTCTGACACATTATGGCCGTTAATAATTTAAAGAACATTGAATCTTATAACATGCCTTAATGAAACCTTTATTGAAATAGCTAGGGAAATGCTTTTAACATATTTACCTACACATAGAAATCGGGTCCTGCCCTTGGAGGAAAATTGAAGCCTTCATTTCAACAAAACTGAATATACAGTACATGTATATCAGGATGTCTCCATCCAAATTTAGCCAATTGTTATCCTTGACCAAACTGGCTTTCATATACATTGTATATACAAAATAAAATAAAGTTTCATAATTGTGATTTTGTTGTTTTCAACATATTTACTCATTCTTATGGTTGAAAGTGTGTTTTGAATTTTTTTATGGATGAATGAAACATCATTAATTTATCAAATTGTTTGCCTTGTAATTTAACCAATCTATTTACGAAAAAGGAATGATTTAGATTTTGTTTAGGAATTATATTCATAGAATTTGGTATGGTAGGGTTATGGTGTTTAACTACACTTTCAACAATCTATATTGTGGCTGTTAGTTTCATTGATGGAGGAAACCACCGACCTATCGTAAGTCACTGACAAACTTTATTATATAAGTTTGTATCGAGTACAACGTGCCATGAGTGGGATTCAAACTCACAACTTTAGTCATTTGGGGATATATAATTAATATATATATATTTGAAACCTTATGAATGTATTGTAAATAATAGCGATTGAGAATGATTTTTTTTCTTGAGTAAATATTTAAATATAGACTAGAGTTGGTTATATTTCTTTGTTCAAGTTGAATTCTCAGAGAAACACCATCAGATAATGATATGGATGAAAATGAATTTATAGTTAATCTCATGTAAGGATTCAGCTGAAATATGGTTTACTCTATACGCTCGGGCTGCCATGTTGGATTATGAATCACTCTGAGAAGAAACATTTCTGGCAATTCTGGTGACTGCAGTTGAAAATGAGAAAAGTTTATGATATACGGAGGAACAAATGATCATGAACAGCTCAACTTAGGCTCACACGAACCCTTCTCGCTCACTAATGTAAGAAGTTTTATTTATTGCATACATGTATCTTGCATACAGTACAGCCAGAGACATAGCGTGATAAATCACTGTATTACAGATTTCACTCATCCTAATGATATTGATATATCTTTCGTTCTATTTAATCTATTCAATATCTTTCTTATATATTTTGGGTGCTGACAAGTAACACTCTAAATACAAAAGATATTTTGAAGAAATATCAAACAGAGCAAAAAATATATCCATATCACCAAGACAAGAGTGATATGTTGATCACAGTGATTTATCAGGCTGTGACTCCAACTGAAGTATGGTAAAAGTTTGACGCCCAGGCCACCAGGGGCTGTCGTGGTTGTATGCATATATGGTATAATCAGTCTTATCACCACTGAAGCTGTGAGATTGAATCCTGCTCATGGCAAGGTGTACTTGATACATCTTTAAGAGATAAAGTTTGTCAGTGACTTGCTGCAGGTTGGTGGTTTTCTCCTGTTTCCTCCACCAATAAAACTGACTGCCGTGATATTACTGAGATATTGTTGAAAGTGGCATTAAACACCATGATCCTAACCCTACCCCACCCCCTTCCCCCAATTTCTCTGAATTGTTCAACAACTGTATATTTGCATATGCATGAATAATCTCGGCTTCTTTTAAATTTTATTGGTTTATGCTTTCACTTCAAAAAATGTATAAATAGAAACTACATTCCAACATCTTTTAATTTTAAGTTAAAGACATTCATTTTTGGAATAAATATTCAGGAGCTACAAAATAAAGCAAACTATGGAATTTAATCTTAATATGATTATAAAACTGCTGATGACATTCCTGCAGCAAACATATTAATGCTTTTGTCTGTTAATTTGTACTGCATTCTCCTCTGTGGCTCAGGTTTTCTCAACGATTTTTTATGCCTTACAAGAATCTGAAATGAAAAATTGTAATGTTCTTTAATTGAAAATATCAAATGCACAAACACATGTGTTAGTCTTTGCCTTAATTTTGTTCACCTACTTGCCCAAAAGCCAAATGTAGAAAAATTTGCTATTTATTCAAACAGATTCTTTCATAATTTTCTCTTGTCCGAATCCAGCTTGACTTGATCCAGGCTTCGGGCAAGTGGGTTAGCGTGAAGTACATTTGTTTTTGTACATGTACACCACAGTCGTACTTGAACCGAATGTCCTTGCTTCATTTAGATCTACATAAATGACATTTTATTGTTATACATGTAGGATATTTCATACCCACTTTATGGTGAACATTTTTCTTTGATATATTCAGATCATTGCACACCCTACTTATAATTATAACATGCCTAGATGATTTTTGCACATTGTATTTGTAATCTTTATTTTTATCTCTTTTCATGTACATATAAACCGCATCAGTGGTGTAACGGTTAGCATGCTCACCTGGAATATGGTAGATCGTGTGTTTGAATCCGTCTGATCAAACCAAAGACTATAAAATTGGTATAAATCTGTTGCTTCTCTACTGTATGCAGCAATAAGGATTAAGAGCAAACAAAGACGAGTGGGCTCGGAATTAAGAAAATGTGTCGGAGTAGTGTGACATTTCTAACTGTGGACTGTTGTTTCAGTGATGATAAAATCACAATTTCTAATTTACCTGTGCATTTTTTGGTTTATGGTGTTTAATGCCACTTTCAAAAATATTTCAGTTATATATTGGCGGTCAGTTTTATTGGTGGAGGAAACCTGAGTACCTGGAGAAAACCAACGACCTGTCGCAAGTCACAAACTTCATTACATAATGGTGTATCGCGTACACCTCGCCATGAACGGGGTTCGAACTCACAACTTTAGTGGTGATAGGCACAGGTAGTTGTAAATCCAACTATCATGTGATCATGAATACGACTGCTCCTGTACAATTTTTTTTTTAATACCTGATACCTCTATTTACATCTTACCTGTACAAAAGATTTCAAACTTACAAACATTTTCTTACTAATACAAAAAATTGCTGGTAGAGCAACGTCGGCAATTTTCGTCCACTTTTTATTATCGCGGGATTTTTAAACATATAAAGCAAAGCTTCCGGTAAATGTGCACGAGCATGTATGCAGTTTGCAGCAAGATACGTAAAGATGAAGTCTTGGTAATTTGTAATCCTTATACAAAAAGTTAGCAGCATATGAACATTGATATTTTTTTTTCGCCACGCAATAATGGCGTCTTACGATACATGTTAAAAAAGATACCCCATTTCTCAACAGTCATTCGCTCATTTGATAAGTTCATTCACGCCAAACCACACAGGGTTCATCGATAGTATCTAACAGAATAAAGCTGACACGAATACTTCCTGCTTAAGCACATCTGTATTAAATTTATTCGAGTTAGATACTATTTTCATTTCTCTCTACCATTCGTCTATTTTCGTCAAGTAAATGGTTGGTATTTTCGGGTACTTATTTTATCAGGTATTTTTTAAGGAGTGGCAATTTTATAAGGTATTTTGGGGAATGTTAACATTATTATACTTTTTTATTTAACAAATTAATCGTTAAAACTTAACATGGATGGAAATGCGAAGCAGACCGTTTGAATTTAACATTTTGGTAGTTTATTTAAAGTGGACGAAAATAGCCGAAGTGGACGAAAACTGCCGATTCATCATCAAGTTTTTAAAAGAAGTTAATGATTTGTGGAGGAAAAAGTTCAAACTTTTCAATGAAGGAACAAATTTCTTACTATCGATAGAAAATAAATATCAAAATATTGTATTACATTTCATTCACTTATGACGTCATATTAGAAAACCTGTTAAGTGGACGAAAACTGCCGACGTTGCTCTAATTTATTTTAATATACATTTTATTTATTTACCTCGCCATGTACATCCTTACAATAACCACTTGCTAGTCCTAACACTTCAATAGTCAACGAACAATTATGACAAATCCAGTTCCACAGAGTCCTCAATTGTTCATCACCATCTTGTCTTTCACTGTTACAGTATAAAATTAGACAACCTTTGCTGTTGCTAATTGTAATGTCTTGTGTCAATTCGGACAAATAGTGACAAAAACCAATTACATCCTTCAGGGAAAACCCAAGAGTTATAAATAAAGACACATTATCAATTATTATAGTTGGTGCACAATTGTTCTTTGTTTTCAGTTCATTGTAAGAGGATCTAATAGATTGAAGGAGGTTGTAGATCACAGTTTTAGTATCAAGATTCTCAGAATTGTCTCCCTTGTCACAATCTGTTAAACATAAATTGCCAATTATTTTTAATCCTTCAATAAACACTAGTTTGTTGGCTTCTTTCTGTGTGATGAGATTAGTACCGAATTTTTGACTGACAGAGTTATAATGTCCAAATGACTGATCGAGTGCAACGAAACAGACTGGTGTTGAACTTTTCAGGCAGTGTGAAAGAAAATGGTGAATTACAAACGACCCATCGTTCATAGACTGTGTTATTCCCACAAAACATCCATTCATTTTATCTCCTGGCTTAACATCAATTAAATTGTTAATTTCTGACAACATTTTAGCATAAAACTAAACCTTCATGCGTTCTGACAGGGGATTACCAGTATATGACGGGTTCTGAAGAAAGTGTGTGTCAAAAGCGAAAATGAAAGTTAACATAAATTTTAAATTTCTAACAAAAACGAATTTGTCTCTATTTGTTAGCGAATTTGACAATAGGCTCAAAGTTGAAATAAAATACTAAACTACTGAAAACAAATCATGCCCTAAAAGGCTCATTTACATAAAAATTAATTGCAGGCGTTAGTAATATTCCTTATTCGTTTTGTCATTTTCACCGGAAGTAACCAACTTGGCGGTGAATTTAAGTTAAATTTCAAGCTCTGAATACAAAAGGTTTCAAATGATGTTAATAAGTTGTACATACATTATAACATAATAGCTGTTCACTTCATACACTATCTAAACAATGAAAATTACTAGTAGGTATATACCCCACTGTTGAAACAATTGACTGAGTAAAAAATGATGACAATATTCTTGACCTGTTCAACTTCAAGTCTGTTAAAGGGTTATGTTCAAGAGTCAAGCACACACACACTTGTTTCTATTGATGGGAAGGACGACTACTCGAGAAGGTGGTTGTTTATTTCATTTATCAAATTTGAGGTCCATGTATTTCCAAGTATGATCTGTTTGAATATTTATTAAAATATTGACAATCCAACACTGTCACTGGCAGCAGTAATTATTAGTCCTACAATATAAGACTCCGATAGGCGCGATGTTTACTTTACATGTTTTAATTTTATTTTTCCTTTTTATTATTTTTTGTTATTCACTATTTACTGTTTTCTATTTATGTTTTTATTTCTGATGTCCGCGCCTCGGAGTCTTATGTAGGAAGCCATTTTTCCCGTAGCATTTTTGAAAATCCAAGAAACACCCGTTACTGCAGTGTATGAGTAAAATCTATGATAATATAGTATGAAAATGTAACTTACCTTGATTTTGTGTGCCAATTAACTGTCCAATTAATTTAAATTAGGTAGTAGGTGAGAATCGTGGCGTGTTCCGGAGAAGTGTTAGGTCACATGAATGTTTAAATGTGGAGGTTTGTATACATTACGGATTTGTGCCATGGAAAATAACGGTTTGCATAGAGCATATTAATATTATTAAGAACCAATTATAGATATTTAGATATCATGACACTAGAACATGCGTTATTTGCTGAATTATAATCTATTTCATGTCGGTTGTGACAAATACACACAAGAGATATTTCATGAGACAAGTACAGTTTCGTTTCGTAAACCAAATTCCCAAATTTAGGATTCACTTGTTTTTCACTCGGATTCTCTCGGAGGATGACATGTCGCATCATTGCAGACGAGAGGGGGGCTTGGCAAAATCACAATAAAAAACATGAAAATCGGACTTGACATATAAAAGTAAGTGCATTTTTATTCTTTTTTAACATATATATTCCAGCGTGTGCAGTTTGAGCTATGATGACATGTTATTATAATAGTGTAAAATGGTCCAAAAGTTGCCATCGAAATTTGATGGGAACTTGCTAAATGAAAAATGGCTTCCTACATAAGACTCCGAGGCGCGGATATCAGAAATAAAAACATAAATAGAAAACAGTAAATAACAAAAAATAATAAAAAGGAAAAATAAAATTAAAACATGTAAAGTAAACATCGTGCCTATCGGAGTCTTATATTGTAGGACTACAGTAATTATCAGGCTCCATGAAAACTTTCTTTAATGCACATGTTTACAAATATTGTTCGTCAATTCTACAGGTAGTAAAATGTCATTATTATAGTACAATGTCAAAAATAAACACATTCATCAGAATAAAAATTTATGATGTTACAGAGAACGACAAGAATTTTTTTTGCAATGTTTTGATTTCGTATCGTGTATGAGCACCACTAGTTTAAAAACATTTATTAATAGTCTTTGAATATATTAATTGCATATATACATGTATAATTATAAGATTATAACAAATTAATGTTGATGAAGTATTCCAATGTACAGCCATGTAGGATAATTGGAGTCGTCTGCATTATTTCAAAGATTGTCTTGCCTAGGTGTTTTTAATTTGATAAATTAGGCATGAAAAATATCTTTTTGCAGCTATAAGTTGAAAAATTCTTTTTATGTGGATATACGAAAATGGAACTACATGTAAGGGTGCACCTCAGGGTATCATTGATATCAACATATCTGTACCCAATTTTATTCTTCTACAGCATCCAGAACATGGTTGGTTTATAGGGGTGCGTCTAATTAGCTCACACCGTGTTTGCTAAATTAATACAAAGAGAGATTGGTCACTTTGACCATTAATTTTGGGAATCATTGCTATATTCTTCAGAAAAATTATATTGGGATCATGTTCGCCGTGATGTCACAGGCTTGAGAATTTACCTGTGTGGTTGGCAGGAAATCAAAAATTTTGATTGTCTTTCATTGAAGGCTCAACTTTAAATTGTCATTATTATTTTGTTATTTACGATGATTTAATAATTCTTTCAGAAATGAAAATTATATAGCAATAATTAATTCACATCGAAAGTTTGATAAAAATATTCAGAATAAAATGATTGGAAATTCAATCTTGTTTTATTTAGTTTTGAAGCGTAAAAATGCATTATTTCATATTAGATTTATGAATTTATCATATCAAAATAAAAAAATGTAAACTGACAGAAAAAATATGAATTTTCTAAAGTCTCTAAAACAATTAACAGAACCAAAATTGGTTTGGAAATAAAAAAGTTATAAAAGTTTAAAAATTGGTTACTTTCCTGTCAATTACTTTATTATTTTACTGCCAACCAATTATTTGTGTAATGACATGCAAATTAGTGAATATGACATCACTAATGAGATTGGCGAACATTCCTATATCATCTAATAGACAAGAAGTTATTCTACACCCTTCTTAAAACCCATTAGAAATTTATTTCTTCAATGAATGTATAGAACAGTTAAAACCCTTAGGTGCATCTAATTAGCTGACAGCATTGTACAATGTATGTACTTATTCTATATTTTAATCTTTTCAAGCTTGATTAGCATGCTTAATTTATGTACTCTAAAGGTTACTGAATGCACTGAAAGAAAAGTCATTACAGGTCATTGAATTTTTAAAAAGAAATCAAAATAGATGATCATTTTGGGATGAATTCTATTTTCATACATTGAAATTGGGATATATAATGAAGCAAATGATGCACAGGGGAACAAAATATAATGATATATTTTCATGCAAATAACATATTTGTACTTGCGAGATCATTAAATTAGTTAGTCACATTCTCTTATATTACATAAGTGTGGGAAGCCATTTTTTAAAGTTGCTCGTCAATCTGGCTAGTAACTATTGAAATCTACTTGCCAAAATTAAATTTCACTAGCCATTTGGGCTCACCATATTTTTCCATGAAATTCTGTGAATTTTGTAATGTTTATTGGTTATTAAAAATAAACATGATATGTGAAGACTGGTAAAAATACAGATAGTGATTATGCAAATTTTATTTTCTAGACTGACTAATTTATAATTATAAGTCAGAAATTGTCTCTTCCTAATAAACAGAATGTACAATGTATGCAAAAGAAATTGATTAACTTTTAAGTTATAAAAAAAAAACATGTTCAACAGTTCTGACTTGATCATGTCTTACCCCTGACTGAATTTGAATAATATTTTGTTATATCATAGCTGTCAGTTTTATTTGTGGAGGGGACCGGAATACCCAGATAAAACGACCAGCTGCATGCATATGCCCCATCACAGACTATAATTTTAAACTTCAGAAGTTACTGACCCTAACTTAAAAAAAAATTTAAAAAATGAAGCACAATTGCAATAGAAAATCAGTTAAGCTTACTGGCCAGAGGCATTCCGACCAGTACTAATGTCACAGGCTGCCAATGACAGTTGGTATACATTTTTTTGTGTATATGTATATATATATATATATATATAGTTTGTTTGTTTGTTTTATGGTGTTTGACACCACTTTCAACAATATTTCAGTTATATCGTGGCAGTCAGTTTTATTGGTGGAGGAACCGAGGGACCCTGAGAAAACTACCGACCTGTCGCAAGTCACTGACAAACTTTATCACATTGTGTTGTACACCTCACCCTGATCGAGATTCAAACTCACAACATCAGTGGTGATTGCCTATGTAGTTGTAAATCCAACTACCATATGATCATGGCCAAGACGGCCCCTTTTTAATGTTAGAAATTATTAATTACACTTATAAATTTAAATCTTTCATGATAGAGATACATGTATGTTTGATTAATTTTTTTTTTTCAGGAGTAATGGCAAGTGGTGACTCTACAGTATTCCAGTTTCCATTGCTTGAGGTTCAAGAAATAGTACCTCAACTGAGAAAACTTGGAAATATTCTTGTTGATGAAAATGACTTCAAAAAGCCTGATGTAAATATTTATCATATTGTTTGAATTAGATATTATATAGAAATTATTTGATATCAGACCAACATTCCTTACGACCAACTCCTAAGCTAATTTTTCAGGGAATGCAATTTTATGTTATTTACTTTTTCAAAGAAATCAATTATCATTAAATACATGTATAGATTTGTGTCATACAGCAGGCTGTGTAATAAGAATTTTCATGTACAGGACATTTGGGCCTGTATCTGAGTGAAACCCAAAGGGGTAATGGCAGATAAATTTGTTTGTATATAGGCCCCAAAAAAATTGTACATGTATGACTTTTGGCAAATAAAAACAAATGAACATATTTATTTGGGTAATATCAACATCTGCACTGCAATCGAATATGTAAATTAGAACAAAGAACTGACTAAAAGCCAGTGGCGTAGCTTCTCGGTAAGGCACTTTAGGCACATTTTAATTTTAGATAAAAACAATAGAAATTAAGTCTGGTATTGGTACTTGTTTTCTAGCATGTTACAAGATATCTTAAGTTATCTATCAATAAAAGAAGTGTTTTTGTCATGTTCTAAATCACCCTATTTATTGCTTTTGTAATTTGCTGGAAGATCACTGTCGTCTGTTGAATTGAGGCATTGCTGTTGGGTCATAAATGACAAATATACACTGTTTCAAAATTTGACTACATTTTATCCAATATGTAGCTTCAAGCCTCTGAATAAGACTGCAGTACACACATACTTTACAAAAGCGAAAAAAGATTATGTTCCTTGCCATGTGGAGTTGGAGAACAATGCCGACAATGATGAAGCGATCAATATAAAAGTTGGCTCCTTATACAAAGAAATACAAATTATCATGGGTCCAAGGAAATTTTGTCCTATCTATAGGCAATTGAATATGATTTTATGCTTAAAGGACCAACCACATTGTCCATCATTGATGAGGGATTTTCCAATAACAAAATTCAAGTAAGAATGTGTGTGCATACTAGTATATGAATAATCAAGCTGACAGACTTGACTTGCTACATTTTGAATATTTACGAATTTATCTAGCTTGAATTACATATATATGATCATCAATAATATTGTAAAACATCTTCCCATGTTTTTATAATATTTAGTCGATGTGTGGAATTTTTGCTCCACAAACAGGCATTCTTACTACTAAATTTTAATGGCTTGAGACAATTTTTACACGCATATGGCTTATTTCATTGACTTAAGCTCTCATTTATGAAATCTCTGCATAGTCAAATAGTTAGCTATATATGATATCAGGGGTGTGTAAATACTGAAATGTTCTACTTGTCCTGTTTTTTTTTTTTGTAAAAACATTTGATACTTGTAAACACAGTTGCTAAATTGAACTTTGTCTATTACATCATTGCGTAAAATTTGAAATATAGTTTTAATAAAGTTAACACAAACATCCCTGTCTAAGTGATCACTGCCCAAATGAAGGCCTTTTTAAATTTGGATTTCAGATAGGAATGTGCAGTCAGAGAATAGCCGGTTGTTATTAGATGCAGAGTACGCTGTGTTGAAAAATATTCTCATATCAATAAAGTTCATTTTCAATTTGATTAACATTGGCAATGGCTTTACTCATCAAATTAGCCACGTATTTAGTTTTAGTGGTGTCTTCATACTTCGCTTTGATTTTTTTTTTTACTGGTGGGATGATAAGTATCCATTCTGTCCACGATTTTGCCAATAAACATTAATGATTTCTGCAGATATTGCAATATGAGACACTATCAAAATCCAGCAGTAAACATAAGAAATCAGCTAGCCCCTTGGACTGAACAGTTTGTTGGGTGTTTTTCCTCGAATTATGTGTCCTTTTCCACTAGAGTTTGGCATTTGTTAACTTTCTCGTGATGTTCATTGTGGCCAGAATCTTTCTCAGTCTTTTTTATTATTTAATATTTGTCCATTGTAACAACTGCAACCCGATTTGTATCATATGTTCACGGATGTTAGGCCATGTTTGTTTACGAAAAGTATGGACAAGCAAGGAAACGTCACATTCGGAACTCCAATAAAAACCTGTTACACGGTCCCGGTTATCGTTAAGTAAATGCAGTACAATTATCATTGCAATCGGGTCGTAATACTCAACTGAGAACATGTACAATTCTGGTTATTTTGAGCTACTTTCGGAACACCACTGACACGATCACTTCCAATATAAAAAAACCCAAAACATTTATCTATATAACCGTCAATATTTAGGATATGTTATCATTTGAGGAATTGTCTTGTCAGAGTACTTTAATTAGAAATTATTTTTATTTGTTGATCTTTACTTGTCCCCGGACAAGCTAGCCAGGAAAATCTACTTGTCCGGAAGGTTCTATCTACGAGTCGGGCATGGCAATTCCACACCCCTGCATAATGAGTCTGATATGATTTCTCTTTCAGCCAAGAAAGTGGTCAAAGATCTTCCCGCAGATACTGGAATCATTGACTGGTGTTTCATTTGAAAATATATTGCAGGTACGTTGATTTGATTAAAATTACATCTTTCACTTGTTATCCTTGACTGACATGTGGGAGATCTGATGAAAACACATTATAAGTTACATGCGAGTCACCCCATATCATGAATATTTAATGATATGATAAATACAGGTTATGACCTTTTTCGACCAATCAGATTGTTCGTACTTTTCAAAGCTGTTTAATTTTAATTTACTTTTAGCACTTTCATAATGACATATTCTCTTAATCACCATTTTTATTTGGTAGTAACAGTAGATAACATACATGTGACCAGTAATGGGGTTTCCGCATATCTCATATGCTGCAACATATCAGTAAGGGAAGCAAGTGAGAGTTTTATTGGTGGAGGAAACCAGAGCACAGGCGCTCGTGGCACGGAATTACCCCCAACCCCTCCCCTCCCCTTAAATCTTAAAATTCTGGAGAACTGAGCTATCGTATGCACAAAACAAGCAGAGGCGAAAAGGGACGTCTTTTAGGAATTGATACATGTCCTAGTTTGAATGATATCATGAGAATAAGGTGTCTTAAATGTAACCGAAGCGAGCAGGTGTACGATTAAAAGTTTCGAAATTTCTTGCCTTGTGGATAATTAGTATATAGGATCGAAACATGTAAGTTGCTGTTAACATAAGATTGTATGAATATTGACATGAACAAGTTAGAATAAGGAAAGAGATGAAATAATAAAGAAATAAAGAAATTTTATTGAAAATAAATATGTAAGCGGAAAGTTAGAAAAAGAGGGGAGTGGTAATTCTGTGCCACGAGCGCCTGTGAACCAGAGTACCCGGAGAAAACCTTATCACGTAATGTTGTATCGAGTACACCACACTAATGAGCGGGGTTCGAACTCACAACTATAGTGATGGTAGTGAGATTTACAACTACCTATGCAATCAGTGCCTATCACCACTGATGTTGTGAGTTCGAATCTCGATCAGGGCGAGGTGTACAACATTATGTGATAAAAAATTTCAATGACTTGCAACAGTTCTGTTGTTTTCTCCGGTTGCCTCCACCAATAAGACTGACCACCACGATATAGCTGAAATATTGCTGAAAGTGGTGTTAAGCACCATCAAACAAACAAACCTAACGTTTTATTAATTAAGAAAATTTGATATGGTAGACAGTTAATATTCCTATCATCTCTTTTCTTGTATATATATATATTTTTTTTGACAACTGGTATTCTTATCAACTTATTTTTATATTATGATTTTTTTCTAGAATTCACTAAATGTGACATCATTAGAGTACCCAGAGCTGTATGAGGAGTCTTTGCCTTTGTTAATACTTTCTTTGGCATTGTGAGTAAAGTATTTTCTTCTTCTGAAATATAACAATGTCATGCTTATTTTTCCCAATGTAAAGTCCTCAAGTCATAGGTATGTATGTAGTCAAACCTGTATTTAGAGGACACCTTTGGGACAAAGCAAAAGTGGCCGTTATAAGACAGGTGACCTATTGAAACAGGTACAATTCATATGAAAATTTCTATGACAGGACAAGAATAAGGGGACCTTTTAATAGAGGTGATTCGCATGGTCAGGTTTGACTGATTATGTTATGGTTCACTAAAATAATTGTACCTATTGTTTTTATAATTGAATGCTAATACAGTCAAACTTGTTTATAAAGTCCACTCAAAAGAACCTGAAAATGTGGTCTTTATGAGCAGTTGCCCTTTATATATACAGCTTAAAATGATATACACTATTCATTAATGGGACTGGGCATTATAAACAGTGATTTGTTATATAGAGATGCCGTTTATGACCGGTTTGACTGTAATTATACTAGGAATCACCCTGTCCGTCCGTCCATGTACCTTGTAAGCGCTACTCCTCCTAAGCGGCTTATTGGATTTTTATGAAACTTTATACATTTATAGTACACTACCTGCAGATGTCTATGAAGAAATATGGTTGCTGTCCAAAATTTAAAAGGGGAGATAATTCAACTTATACTTTCACGAAAAGGGGGGGGGTGTATGTACCTTGTAAGCGCAACTCCTACTAAGCTGCAAGTGGGGGGTATCACTCAGTGAGGTCACTCACAGTTCTAGTTTATTTGGTATTCTTAATACAAAGGGGATGGGGTATTATTTTGAGAGATATACTTACAGTACCTCTAGTTAGAATATACTAACTGTGAAATAATTTTGATTCTAGGGGAACCAAATTTCATGGAATTTGTAGCTCAACGAATCATGTCAACTACACACTTTTCGCTGCTGTTCAAAGATACATAATATGCACTAAAAGATTTGTTTAATGTTAATGTACTCCTAACTCATTTGATGGCAACGACTCAACATCAATCACAATATATCTTGCTGTATTATGTTATTTTTCTCAAATAATTATGAACGAAATAATGTTATGTTTTTGTAATATACAATGTATTGTCTTCTTAATGATTTATATGTAACGGAGAAGACCTCGTAAGTTTATAATTTGTGTCTGATCCATTTTCTGTATTTGCTTGACAATAAAATATGTTTAAAGTAAAGTAACAAATCATTACAAGAATGTTTACTTCTATTTATAGGAACATCACTTAATGAATAAATTACACAATTTCTTTACATTTTATTGATTTATTGTGTGTGTGTTAAATTCATAATTCTCAAATTTTAAACCCACAAATTGAAACATCAACAAGTTACATGGTACAGTTTAATAATTTTACTTCAGATCAAGAGTACTGGCATCACTAGGTATAAAGAATTTTAGTATACAAGACATACAAGAACCAAGTAAGTTTATATTTACGTTTGCGGACAATGTCGCACAAAATTTATTTTGCCAAATTCGAGCAGACGATAACTCATCAACATGTGCTTCTACAATGGGAAAGTCAGTCTTATTGATTGAGCATTCATAACAATAATATTGTGTTTGCACATTTTAATTGCACATTGCATATTTATTAATTTTGGATATGTTGATTATTTTCAGTGAATATAGATGTTTAAATGTTAACAACCGTGTAAATAATTTTATTTTGTGATTTTATCACCTGGCTTAAATGTGTGCACCGCACATGTGCTAATGAGATTTTGCCATCTAAATAAATCGCTCGTTTGTTTCCAAAGCAAAAAAAGGACGTCATATTAGAATTATAATTAGATTTTTGTTGTATAAACTGTCGTGCTACTGCCATATACATGATATATGAACAGATATCTAATTAAAATAAAATTAGATGTGGGTTGTATCTTTTAAATTTTTTTTTATCTAACATCAACGACAACCAGTTTGGGGGTCATATCAGGGCTCATATTTTCTGCTGACCAATCGGTGATAAGCCTACTAAATCTGTAAGTATCAATACTGAGTTAATATCCGATTAGTCAATATATTTAACTGTCTGGAATATGATTGGACGGTCAAAGATGAATGACAGGGATGTTGTTAGATGTTTGTGTATCACAAATTTTTTTTTCCTTTAAAGATACAACAAACATCTAATTTTGATTGGATTAGAACATCATACAACTACCATATAAGG
>MJUT01059538.1:280948-302947 GCA_002080005.1 Gigantidas platifrons
CTGTTACTAAAAATAGAACATATGGTAAAATTGCAGGTTTTTCGGTAATAACTCAAAAACCGTTAATAATATAAAAAATCTGACGGGTAAAAATGATCGGCACAGCAAGATCTACCTACCCAGCAATTTTGAAGTAAATCTGATTACCCATCTTATAGTAATTGCCCTTTTTTCATCAAATTTTTTAAATTTTAATATTTTTTGTCCTTTATTTCAAAAACTATAAGAGATAGATGTTAAGTTTAAATTGCAAAAATGTGCAGCATGTCAAGATCTACCTACACTGCAATTTTTAAGTAAATGCCATTACCCATTTTGGAGTTATTGCCCTTTTTTCATCAAATTTTTAAAACTTAATACTTTTCGTCCTTTATTTCAAAAACTATAAGAGATAGATATTAAGGTTAAATTGCAAAAATGTGCAGCATGTCAAGATCTACCAACACTGCAATTTTGAAGTAAATCCCATTACCCATTTTGGAGTTATTGCCCTTTTTTCATCAAATTTTCAAAATTTTAATATTTTTCATCTTATATTTCAAAAACTATAAGAGATAGATGTTAAGTTTAAATTGCAAAAATGTACAGCATGTCACGATCTACCTACCCTGCAATTTTGAAGTAAATCCCATAACCTATTTTGGAGTTATTTCCCTTTTTTCATCAATTTTTTAAAATTTTAATACTTTTCGTCCTTTATTTCAAAAACTCTAAGAGATAGATGTTAACTTTAAACTGCAAACATGTTCAGCATGTCCAGATCTACCTACCCTGCAATTTTGAAGTAAATCCCATTACCCATTTTGGGGTTATTGCCCTTTTTTTTCATCAAATTTTTAAAAATTGTAATACTGTTTGTCTTATATTTCAAAAACTATAAGAGATAGATATGAAGTTTAAAATGCAGAAATGTGCACCATGTCAAGATATACCTACACTGCAATTTTGAAGTAAATGCCATTACCCATTTTGGAGTTATCACCCTTTTTTCATCAAATTTTTAAAATTTTAATACTTTTCGTCTTATATTTCAAAAACTATAAGAGATAGATGTTAAGTTTAAATTGCAAAAATGTGCAGCATGTCACGATCTACCTACCCTGCAATTTTGAGGTAAATCCCAATACCCATTTTGGAGTTATTGCCCTTTTTTCATCAAATTTTCAAAATTTTAATACTTTTCGTCCTTTATTTCAAAAACTATAAGATAGATGTTAAGTCTAAACTGAAAACATGTTCAGCTTGTCAAGATCTACATGCCCTGCAATTTTGAAGTAAATCTTATTACCCGTCTAGGAGTTATTGCCCTTTTTTCATCATTTTTTAGCTCACCTGTCCCAAAGACATTATCTTTTATTCATAAATATAGAAAACAGTTAAGGTAATG
Organism: Gigantidas platifrons; assembly: GCA_002080005.1. NCBI lineage: Eukaryota > Metazoa > Mollusca > Bivalvia > Mytilida > Modiolidae > Gigantidas > Gigantidas platifrons. Next base: position 282,336 of record MJUT01059538.1, read on the forward strand.
ATTATCTCCCTTTGAAATTTGCTTCAGTATCATTCTAGTGTCAGGTGAGCGATACAGGCTCAGTGGGCTGAGCCTCTAGTCATAAAATTTTCAAAATTTTAATACTTTTCGTTCTTTATTTCAAAAACTATAAGAGATAGATTTTAAGTTTAAACTACAAAAATGTTCAGTATGTCAAGATCTACCTACCCTGCAATTTTGAAGTAAATTTGATTACCCATCTTGGAGTTATTGCCATTTTTTCATCATTTTTTTTTTTTTTTTATTTAAATACTTTTCTTCTTATATTTCAAAAACTATAAGAGATAAATGTAAAAGTTTAAATTACAAAAATGTGCAGCATGTCAAGATCTTATAAGAGATAGATGTTAAGATTTAATTTTAATTTTGAAGTAAATTTGATTACCCATCTTGGAGTTATCACCCTTTTTTCATCAAATTTTTAAAATTTTAATACTTTTCTTCTTATATTTCAAAAACTATAAGAGATAGATGTTAAGTTTAAACTGCAAACATGTTCAGTATGTCAAGATCTATCGACCAAGATGGCCCCCACAGCCGAACTTTGCTTAACATAGGACCCTATGGGAAATTCACATAAAAATCTTCTTGTCTGGAACCAGTTGCTCAATTGGAACCAAATTTTGATCAAATATTCATTGGATGGTCCTTTTCCAAATTTGTGTCAGGTGGTCCCGCCCTCTTACCAAGATGGCTGCACAGCTGAACTTAGTTTAACATAGGACCGACCCTATGGGAAATTCACATAAAAACCATCTTGTCTGGAACCAATAACTCAATTAGAACCAAACTTTGATGGAAAAGTCATTCGTTGGTCCTTTTCCAAAATTGTGTCCGGCAGTCACCAAGATGGCCACCACAGTGCAGTTGCGTTGTTATTGAAAGCAGCTTTGATCCAGGTGAGCGATTACAGGCTCCTGGGAGCCTCTGGTTTGTATGGTTTTTATCACTTTTTATATAAAAAAAAATCCTGATAATCTCCTGATTTTTAACTAAAAACCCTCCTGATTTCCTAATTTTTTTAAGCCAAAAAGTGCTTGACAGACTGATATTATGTTGGTGAGTTAAAATGTTGAATACACTGTGTTCTTTGTTTTTATCATTACCGGTAAACAAAAAGTGACAAATGAGATTCAAAAACAAAATTATATATATAATTATTTAGTTAAAACAAGGACATGTACAGGCTTAAAAACAAGTGCAACTGTTACACCATTTACAACGTGCAACTCAATGACACATTAACATACTTCATTCAAGGATTTGTAAGTCCATTGACAGATTAATGGCACATTGTTAGAAAAATTATTTCCCAAGCACTGCAAATGTTGATTGGCTGTGGGAATTAAGATTTTACAATAGGTGTCATTAATTGGGTAGAATACCGGTATGCTAACCTATGTTTAAGTCCCAGTTCCATTTAACCGTAATAGAAGCTGGGGTTTGGTGCCATGAAATCTGATTCAACCCACCATTTCTTTGGAAATGCTGTACCAAGTCAGGGCCATTGCGGTTTTCCCAGTTTTCCGGTTGTTGACTGATTTTGTCTTGTTTGTTGACTTGTGAGTTTTGCCTTTCCCTTTGGAAGATTGCTCAGTGTTCGGTAATTTTGTTATTACCCTTATTTCCTGCGGTAGATTATATATTCAAATTTTTGTTCTTATACTTTAATGCTGCACACTTTAATTATAGCAGAGATGCAGCAAATTATACCAATTTTAATGTCTTTGATATGACACAAGCAGGGATAGAAGCTACAATCTACCATATTCTGGGTGAGCATGTAAACCATTATACCACAGAGGCGACTAGAGCAGTTCTTAATCGAAGAATATTGATCATGTTTTTCAAATTCTTAACAATTTTTTGTTGTTATTATCATTTCAGGTACAACAAGAAATGCAGGGTCTTACAATCACCATGAATGAAATGGAGAAAGTTAAAATGTCAAAACAGAAATCAATTAGTGAAATAAAAACAGCAGTCGCTGAAAGAAACGCAGCAACAGTATGTTAATATCATTAATGTTAAAATACCTCAGTTAAATATAGATGTATTTTTTATCAGGGCAATACAGGACAAAAATATATGGAAAAAGGGGGTATTTTTGGATACCATCTATAGACAGGACTCGTGCTACCGAATGATTCTGGTGAAAGAGTAGCCTTATGTTCAACAAAAGACATAAAAATCAAACTTCTGTTAAACTATTTATTTAATTTGGACAGTGAATTCAGCATGGCTGCGAAATAAAGTTCCGATTAAACTCCTGACTCTCCCAGAAGTCTCCCCACTTCTCTCTGTTGTCCCTCACTTCTCCCTTTGAGTTCTATGAAAGAGAAGTCACTTCTCCCTCTAATTTGAAAGTAGTGAGAGCCCTGATAGAATTTTATATTTATTTAATATTTCAGATCCCTCCCACTTAGATTATTATTTCTTTGAAGTTAAAGATTAGAAAACATGGGTCATCTGGATTAACATGTTGCATGACCAGTTTCTAGCATCATGAACAATGAGAGAGAAGCATCAAAAATAGTTGCTGTCGAGAATTCATTCACTAACAAGTTTTTTACCTTTTTGTTAGTAAAATAAAAGAAAAAGGTTTTTCACTCTTACCTATAGCAGTGTTCATTCCAGAATTTGACATGAAGGGGTCATGGGCCCCTTTGGCTTAAAATCAGGGGGTCATTTTGAAAAAATGGTGGGTCATTTCTAGCAGTCCAGCTTAAGATGAAGAACAATAATTGCAGACTCATTATCAGCCTTTGAAACAACTTCAATTAAATTAGCGGCCTTGTGTGTGACCGACAGCTGATGCTCATCACTTTGGGCACGCCTAGTTAAAGTATTTGTCCTGAAATTGTTTGTTCCTTCAGTAAGGACATTCTGCTTTTTCGCTTTTATGCAGACATTACATTTCATTACATTTTTATTAGAGTCGTAAATAAGCCACGGAAAGTCTCTCGTCCTGTCCTGAAATTTTCTACTTTTCATTTCAGTTTGGGTTGGTTCCTCCCGATTCCCGACTTCCGAATCGTCCGGCTGTGGATTGTCATTGAGTGTTCCACTATCAGCTTCATTAACACCGGCTTCGCCATCGTTTTTGTGCCGTTTTTAAAAGAAGTTAAGCAATGACTTTTGCTTTTGTATCTCGCCATGTTTATCACTAATAACATTTAAACCGATAACGGAAACGGCTCTGATTAAAATCCGGCCACGCTCGATTTACGTTTTATAAACATTCCGGTCGGCGGATTTTCAGCACGCCCGACAGGCGCACTTGTCACATTTTTGATGCGCCCTGACATAAAAAATAGCGCCCATGGTGCAAGGGCACGGCCTGGAATGAACACTGCTATAGATACAGCTGTGTATTCCTCCATTCCTATGGCAATCCAGTAAGATAAAACAACATCCAGTATTGGGTCACGTTAGAGGTCGATTTTTCAAATGACCAATCAGTGACGCACCAACAAAATATTAAAATATTGAACATAGTTGTTATATGATGGAATAGAAACTTTCTGAATGTGAATGCCCATACACGTTCCGAAATGTTTTTGAAATGGGAAGAGAAACTTCAATGTGATATTCCAAATTGGTTCATATATTTCAATATTCTTAGGAAGTGCTGTAAAAATGTATATTTAATTAATTTTCAATATAAATTTTTGCATAGAGTGATTCCTACAAATACCTTTTTGTTCAAAATTCATGTCAAAGATAGCAAATTTTGCTCCTTTTGCAATGTAGAAGATGAAACCATTGAACATTTATTTTTTGACTGTCCTTGTACTTATCAGTTTTGGAGAGTTTTCTTTGAATGCCTGAAGAGATATTTTAACAATATTGAATTAAAAAAAAAAAATGTTTTACTGGGATTTCAAACACTTCAGGATAACCTATTATTGAATTTACTCACAATAATTACAAAAAACTATATCTATAAATGTAAATTTAAAGACAAAATTCAAAATATTATGGAATTAAAATTTAAAATAAAAAATTACTATTCTCTTGAATTATACATAGCTAGAAAAAACAATAAACTGGCAGCTTGTGAAAAATTCTGGGGCCCTTTAAAATATGTTTTTCCTGATTTATAACTTTAATTGTCAATATTTGTTTGTTATCATCTGTATCAATAGGAGCAAGTGTACAAAGTGAGAAAATTGAGTGGAGGAGTGAAAAGATTGTGTGTGTGTTCTTGAGTGAATGAAAATGTCAGCAAATCACAACTAATTTATATGTGTATTATAATTTAATTTAAAAATTTGTTTAAAAAAAAAATCCTAAATAGTCACAAATTGTACATGTACTATATATTAGTATATATTTTTTGGAAAAAAACCCAGACACCTTAGTCAGGTGGTGGTGTAGGGGTTATGTAAAATCCTGACTATTGAAAAAAAAAATACACGTTCCGATAATTCAGTCTTCGAAATTAGACTTTTGAATTTACTGGGCCGAAAACTTCAAAATTTGAATATTTATATAGATTCTATTGAAAAAATTTAGCAAAAGCAGTGTAGGAAACCATTTTTTTCAAACACTCGCCATTTTGGCTAGTTGCTTCAAAATTGTACTCGCCAAATTAGAATTGCACTTGCCAAGTTTGGCCAGTGGGTAGATATTTCTACTTGCCAATGGTCTAATGCAAATATTTTACACGAGAAATAATAACATGTCGGTTTTAAAAGCTCTTCAGAGCTTATGTTGTATGTTTTATACTCCGACTTTTAATAAAATTTGTATTTGTATTTTTGTATATATAACAAAGATTTATAATATCTTTATTCATTCTGCATACAAATCAGTTACTTTTTCAATTAACATCATAACTCGATTATAAGCAGTATTTAATTCAATCATGTCTCCGAAATAACTGTTTAGAACATCAAAATTAATTGCTGCAAAATCCGACCCTGACTCGAAAATTACACGATTTTTTAAACATTTACCTTTTTACCATGCCCACCCAAACCCAATTTTATTTGCTATCATCAAGTTTTACTCTACCGAATCGGTATTTAAGATAATCTGAATCACTTGCTTTGAACTTTGGGAGGTATATATTAATTTTATTTTATCCCGGTTCGGAAAAGGACACCATCTTTTAGCGTTTTCTATCAATAAAAGAAATCAATATGGGGGACGTTAAACATTGCACCGCTATTCCTATCAACGATTTTGAAGGATTTCTTCACATCTTTTATTGTTGAATCAAAAATTTTACGGAATCATTGACTGAGAACTACTTCGTCAGGTTGGTTGACAGGGGCGAGTACAAAATAATCAGAACTCGCCTCACGATGTTCGGTCGCCAGATTGTCGAGTTCTTACACAAGCGTACTCGCCGAATTTGTTCTCTTCTCGCTTTTGGCGAGCGGTGGTTTCTTTCACTGAAAAATCACTGGTCCGAATCAATTTTCACTGGACTTGGGCCACCGGACCACTGCTAAAATCGATGACTGCGATATAGAATGTTATTTGATGTTAGTTGATCAGTAAAATAAACAATTAAAAAGATCTTACAATCATGTTACTTAAAATATAATGTTTATTTATGTTGTTGCATTTCTTGATCTTTAATGAGTGAGTTTGTGATTGTAGTTAAATTCCAGCTGAACAATTTTTCAGCTACTGTATGTCATCACAAGAACAAAATAAATTCGATGAGATGATGATGTCTGCTTTGTACTAGACCAACATGCTTATAGTTGGAATTTTATTGTGCTAGCTCACTGAAACAACAGTCCATGGGTTGACATGTCGCTCAACTCTGATGCATTATCCTGATTCCAAGCCACTCTGCTCTTTCCCCTTAATGTTACATGTATAGTGGAGAAGCAAAAAAAAATACCAATTTTATAGTCTGCTTTGACCTGCAGGAAGAGTAGATTCAAAACATTTTACTCTATTTGTAAATTGTGAATTCTGTTATGATATTTGAAAATTCTGTATTTTTCAGGAAAAAATAAAGGTATTGATTTTGAAGACAAAAGAAGAAATGGACAAGTTGTCTCAGAAGATTGTCCAATCACCAGAAAGGGTGCGAGAAGATCAGGAAAACATGAAACAACAACTGGTCAATATGAAATGTGGAATGGAAAAGAAATGGGAACTATTGGAAGAAATGAGACAACGGTTAGAGACTGTTGTACAGGGCACCACTACTGTTGACAAGGTCTTAAAGTTACTGTTGGAACTTGAAACTGATTTAGTGAAGGAAAAGTAAGAGTTTTAGGGGAAATTATCAATATGCAGTTCACGAAAGGAAAACATGTATATGGGCTGTTTAAAAAAAATGGCTCCAACATGTGAAAAAAATGTCCAAATTAAACTCACTCCTAAAAACTTTCTGCTGATAATTTTCCATGTTGTATACATTGAAGTAAATGAAACAAGAAAGAAACTATGAACAGATAAGCAATAAATTTTTAAGAACCTTTTATTGAACACAAATTGGCATAAAAAACATGTAAAACACATACTTATTCTATATCAGTAACAATCTTTAGTCTCAATTATTTTGTATAATTGTTTCTCAAACAATGCAACTGATATAAATGACTTTTTGTGCAAAATATTGGGTTATTGGTAGTTGTAGTTTTTCTTAAAAGCTATTTTTTATGAAAAATTCTCAATATTTTTGTCCAATCTACCTGATTAAGTTTTTATTATCAAAATAATAAAGAATATTTTTACTTAAGACAGCAAAATTTTCAAACTTTAAAGATAAGTAGCCATTTGTAAAAAGAAATCACATTGAGTCTTTAAACGATCGCAAAATAATCAGTTGTAGAAAAAAACATTTTGTCTATTTTTGTTGCACTCCTGACATTTTATAATAAAGAAAAAAAAGAAGAAAATATCACATTTTAGAATGCCAACATTGAACAGTGATGTTACTGTTAACTCATACAATAATTTTTACCTGTTTCAATGAAATATTTGTACAGAAATGACAGTATTTGGAAATTTGTAACAATTTTTTGCCATACCACTTCTTTAATACCCAGTTTTAGCAGCAATATTTTTAATTACATTTGAAAATTTGTATTATACCACTCTAATATATTAGATAAATCATAAAGAAATAATTAGAATATTTTTATAGGCTAGAAAAGGAAATTTATTATAAATTATCATTATTTTATCAATGGTACTATTTTATCAGGATATGTTGCACTCCTGACATTATATTGCCATCAAGAAAAAAAAAGAGTTATTAACTTAAAAACAATTCACAGGGGAAAAAATCAGTTGGTGTTCTTTCGAGCATTAGTTTTACCAAGTTTTAATGATAATTGTTTCTTAAAGTAACATTTTTCTAGTTATTTGTAACTTGTTTACAGCCATACTTCTCGAAAATTCCAACTTATTTTTGAAATATACTATACAAAAACATTTAAAACATGTATTAATCTAAATTAATATTGAAAATAGATGTTTAATGTACAATTACAAGTATTTTTTGGATACTTAGAAAATTGATTATATCAAATTTCAATGATTTTTAAATATTTATGTCAGGAGTGCAACATTTACATGGTCAACCATAAATTGTCTATAAGAAAATAGATAAATGCATTAATCATAAACTTTATCAAGTCAATTAATCTCCAATAGCTAATGAACCTAGAAAACATGTTCCCTTGTCAGAGAATGTCTCTAGTATTAATACCTAATAGATATTAAAGCATGAGCCCGTTTAAAATGAACAAAAATGCTTTATTACATAAAATTAAAAGCACATAAAATGCTATTGGCACTTTTAATTGTTTCAAACATTATTCTAAGCTTGACAGAATCTCATTTTATTTAAATCATCCATATAAAAAGCTATAATTTAGACTGTGTAGAAGATCACTTAAAACTAGTTGCACTCCTGACATGAATCAAATGCTTCTGTGAGAGATATTTTATGTATCTCAAACAGGTAAATGGGTTTTATTTGTTCTCTTGGTCAGTCTCTGTTGAAGTAGAAAGACAAATGTGATATTAGTTACATTTAAAAGAAAATATGTCTAAGAAAATATCAAATGTTGCACTCCTGACATTTGAGGGTGCTGCCTTTAATGTGACATTCTTGGCCTTACTACTGATTTTAGTGTATCCTTTAACTATGGTTTTGAAGCAGCAATGATGTATTAAGATTTATTTATACCCCATATCTTTGAAAACAAAATAAAAGACAACATTTCTACAATGTAATTTAGGAAAACTTGCATAAATGCTTGTTGCACTCCTGACTAGGTACATCTTTTTTACAAAGCCATATTTTTATGCAATAATAAATGTGAAGCATGATCTATTGCTATCTTAAAGTATGTCAACATATCAAAGTTTGTGATGAAATAGATTTTGTTAACATATTGTTTGATTTAGCACTGTGGTAAGTTGTTGAAAATTAAGGATTGTTTAAAGTGTCACAAAAAAGTGTTGCACTCCTGACAATTTTGACATGTTTTTTGGACATATTTTTTTTTGTTCTTCTAGATATCGTAAAGATTTTATGCAGTAACAAACATCAAATCATTACAGATCTTTTGAACTATTTAGATCCAATAAAATCATAAAAATGAGTAAATTGGACAGCTATAGCAGTAGGAGCCATTTATTTTGAAACTGCCCATATGAATTTATTGGTCTTGAATCAAATTCTTGAATTTATTTTTATATAGTTCTAAATAAAACTGAAAAATTTACTGGTCCGAACAAAGTTTTCCTGGTCTTAGGCCAGAGGACCCGTGAAGACTGATTCGATAGCTTTCATTAAAAAAACAAATATTTATAGCTATTAAAGTTATACTTTTTCTTTCCATAAATAAACTTTGTAATAAGAATAATGGAGGAAAGATAAGAATAAACAAATATGTTTGAAGAATTTTTTTTCATTTTTATGCACAGAAATTTATGCAGTCATTTGAAGGAATACCTTTTCATTGTATCATATGAGGCCTCCAATTTCACTAGTGAAGTATTATACAGTTGAACCTGCCCATGCAGTCACCTGGATTAAAAAGGCACCTTATTCTTGTCCCGTCATAGAAAATTTCATATGAATTGAACCTCTCTTAAGAGGTCACCTGTCTTATAAGGCCACTTTCTCTTTGTTCAAAAGTTGACCTCTTAATACAGGTTTGACTGTACTTCCACCAAGTCAGACCCTCAATTCTGAAGTGATTAAAATTTTCAAAACACATGATAAGATTTTGTGAGAGAAAAAAATGTTAAACTTCTTGCAGTGAAATTTCCAGTGAAATAAACCAGATAGTAGAAAGATGTCAAGAACAGAGAACGAGATTAACTCGTCTACATGCAAAGAAAGATCAGTTACAACAGATAATGTCTGGCAGATTAGAGAAGAGGGACAAATTGTCACTACAACATCAAAACAAGCTACAGAGTCTGGCAGCATCGATCAATTCTCTCAAGGAGTAAGTTTTTATTGATTAAGCATAGCATCTTTAGTTAATGAACTGTATCTGCGGGTGGCCGTGATCGTATGATAGTTGGATTTACAACTACCTATGCAATCAGTGCCTATCACCACTGATGTTGTGAGTTCGAATCTCTATCAGAGCTAGGAGTACAACATTATGTGATAAAGTTTATCAGTGACTTGCAACAGGTCCGGTTTCCTCCACCAATAAAACTGACCGCCATCAAACAAACAAACAAAATGTATCTGCGATGTAATGGTTAGGGTGCTGGTCGTGAGTGTGATAGATCATGGGTAAGACAAAAGACTTGATTGGCTTGAGATAATGTGTCTGACTGGGGCGACATGTCTATCCACAGACTGTTGTTTCAGTGAGCTAGCACTAAGTGTGCTGGTCTAGTATAAAGCTCATCAACTCATCGTAATATAACATGTTTTTGCCATGATATAGCTGAAAAAAAATTGTTCACTAGGTGTTAAACAACAATCACTCACTCTTTAGTTCATGCTCAACAGGAATAAGTTTTTATTGATTAAGCATAAAAACATCATTGGTTAATACTCTCCAGGAATGAGGTTTTAGCTCAACTGGCCAGAGTTTAAACATTATTGGTTAATACTCTCCAGGAATGAGGTTTTAGCTCTTCTAAATTGGATATGTACTGTGTAAATTTAGATTTAAAAATTTGGTTAAAAATCAAGATAACAGACATGCATACCTGCCAAGTGACCCGTTTTCTTCGGGTCACACCCGGAAATCAAGCTTGTCACCCTCATTTCCTTGAACACCCATCGGGACACGGATTTCACTACGATCACCCGGAATTGGTCCAGATACTAGAAATATTTATTTATTTGGAAAATACCGGGATTTTACCTATCAAAAGGACAACAATCCGAAAGATCAACTACAATCAACAACAATATACCTTCGAGGCAAGTAATTAGCGATGATTGGGTCTTTTACAATAAAGTTTTAATCCCTTTGTGGAAAGTTTGAGTTGTTTTTACAATAAAAAAGTTAAATAATTTCTGCAAAATGTCTACTGGAAGGAAGAGGTCCTTATCAGGGCTTGCTTGTTCTTCACCCGCTAAACGAAAGAAATATTTATGCAAATATCAAAAAGCTTGTGAAGCAGAATTTAGTTGGCTCAGTCCCAGTGATCGTAGCGTAAATGATGCATAGCTGAACACAATATCCCTTTTGCTGTGGCTGATCACTTCACACAATTATGTAAAAAAAATGTTCACCGACAGTGAAATTGCCAAAGGATTTTCTTGTGGGAGAACTAAAACCACACAAATTGTTAAAATAGCTATTGTGTGACAGATGACAATATTGAACAGTTTTGGGGGGAAATGGGGAAACTTGAGAACATTTTTTCTGGAACAAAAAGATTTGGTGTTCTTTCAAAACTTGCAAAAACTTTATTAGTATTACCAAACAGTAATGCTGATTCTGAAAGAGCTTTTTCAATCATTAAGAAGATACACACTGAATTCAGATCAGATATGAACAATGACACCATATGTGGGTTACTGAGTTGTAAATTCAATGTTGTTATGAATATCAACCATCTGCTTCTGTTCTAAAATCTGCAAAGAGTGCAACTAGTGATTATAACCAGAGCTTAGAGTATATGACATAGTTTATTGATAGAGCTGTTTATTTGTACATACATATGATCATTAATAATACATATTAAACTAGATATGATATCATACGATTTACAATAATTATGGCCGAAAATGTCGTTAATCGTTATGACCCTCATTTTCATTTAGGAATGAGGGTCATGACCCTGATTTGGTGTATCAGAGGTTGGCAGGTATGTACATGTAGTTTTGAAGAAAATTACAGATTTAGACCAAGAAGCAAAAATGATTTTCTTTAAATAATGGCTTTTGATATGATGATTTAAAAAATAAAATATCAGACAGAAATATTTGAAAGATGAAATAGTTTGATTAATTGATTGTTGTTTAGTATTTCAGTAATATTCATGACGAGGACAAGTTTACAAGCAATAATTCATTTAGGTCAAAGTTGGTGCAGGAATAGATGGGTCTATGGTCCAATATTTTGATTTCTGTGAAGTAAAGTGGAGATAATCCATACGATGGTGAAATTTTGTCTTGCAACATACCGAAAGTCGTTGACTAATTTGATCACATATTATTGTATTGAGTACACCTCATCACGGACAGGAATTTCTCTCAACACTCTAGCTGTGATACAGAGTGATTACCTGTGTAGATGTAAATCCAACTACCGTGTGATCATGGCTGCAATGACCACTGCTTGGCAACCATTTTTACGACACCTTTGATTCACAAGTATTTTCTTTTAATTTGATTTTTCCACTAGGCTAATTTGGACTTGAATAATTTGGGAAAATGTTTAGTGAATGTGAAAATTATGCTAAAATTAAGATTCATAGAAATTCATACAGAAAATCCTGGAATAATGTGTATTACAAATCAATGAAAACAGAAAATGAACATCATTTAAAGGGATAGTGTCTGTAAGTTTGGTCATTTTTTTGGAAATTTTTTTTGCATTTAAAGTTAATACCTTCAAAACATGAGTATAAAACATCGTTGGCGAGATTCAACCAAAAAAATGTGTATTTTCTTCTTTTTTTTGTGTGCAGCTTAAATTATGCATGTCCCAATTTCCGAACTACATGTGCAATGGCACTGATGTTTACAATATGACATCATTTTTCAGCCACCTCAACATGAGTTTGAGCTCTCAACGCTTCCTTCAATTCCATCCAACGGTCATGTTGGTGGCCTAGGTTAATTTTATTATAATTCGCCAGAACTTCTTTCCTGTTTCTTTTTCTAGCAGAATCAGTTCAAATTCTTGTACGATCGTGTGCAGGTTTTCACTCAGCAGACATTTTTATGTCCCCGACATTAAGTAGCCGGGACATATTTAGTTGTCACCACTTTTTTTTTTCACTATGATTTGAGATATTGACAGATCTTAAACAGTAGTTTGTTATTCTTAGCCTATTACTGTCAGGGAATTAAAAAAGGGTGGAACATTTGCAAGCCTCCTTAATATTCACGGCGGGGACATTTGTGTCGTTCCGACATATCTAGTTTGTTTCTGCAACAATAGATTTCGCGCATATGTAGTAAAAAGGTCACCTAAGGTCATATGAATAGGGGCGTATATTGTTGTACAGACAAGAATTTATGATCACGATGTGTTTTCATGAAAATAAAAGAGATTAGAATAGATGGATTTTTTACTTATAAACTCTATTATTATTGTTAAATTTATGTTTTTAATGTACTCCTTGTAAAAAAATATCTGGACAAAAAAAAATCACCAAATACAGACATTACCCAATTAATTGGGGAAAAAAAATCTATTATCACAATATAATAAAAATATGATCAAACTATACAAAATTTTAATATTTTAGACAAAAAGAATTGTATCGGCAGAGGTTTGATTCCGATGAGGCCCACAAGTCTGACATAAAGAAACAAGAACAACAAATTATTGACAGTATAAATGAAGAGAACAGAATTTTGGAAAAGAAAAAAGAAATGGCCATGCATCTCTATCGTCAAATTTTAGAAAAGGTATCTGTCTTAAGAAGTGCATTACCTTCTAACAAGAAATGACCGCCGTCCAAAATGTTGAAAATATAAAATGGTTCAAAACAGTGATGATTCAACAGTTTGTCCAATCATACATGAGGGGCCTTGATCGTATGATAGTTGGATTTACAACTACCTATGCATTCAGTGCCTATCACCACTGATGTTGTGAGTTTGAATCTCGATCAGGGCAAGGTGTACAACATTATGTGATAAAGTTTGTCAGTGACTTGCAACAGGTCGGTGGTTTTCTCTGAGTCCTCGGGTTTCCTCCACCAATAAAACTGACCGCCTTGATATAGCTGAAATATTGTTGAACGTGGCATTAAACACTATCAAGCAAAAACAAACAAACATATCTCCTGAATATATCCTTCGAAATAGGTTTGCAAAATGAATAAAAATAAATTTGTCCCCTTCAATGAAGGGAGAAGTATTGTTTTACACTAAATTCTTTTTCTTATTCTTTTTCTCATACAAGTTTGTTTTTCTTAAAAATTTTAATTTAATGGAACACAAACTGTCTGAATAACCAGGTGAGTGATAGTTTCAGTGAGGTTGTCATGACAACAATTTTACAATGTTGATAGTTGGTTATTTTTTACAGGCTTATAATAGATGTAAAGATTTTGAAAATGGTTGGATTGTCATGACAATAGTTTTAGAGAGTAATTAATACTGCTTTATTGTTTTGAATACCTTTAGATTTGGGAAGTGGTTGGTAAGCTCTAATGGTTGTCATGACAACAGTTCTAGAGAGTACTACATCTTTATTTTTTTACAGGTTTGATCACAATCATAAAGATTTGGGAAGTGGTTGGGAAGCTCTGATGGTTGTCATGACAACAGTTCTAGAAAGTAATCCTGTTTTATTTTTTTTTACAGATTGATCAAAATCATAAAGATTTAGGAAGTGGGTGGGAAGCTCTGATGGTTGTCATGCAGAAAGTTTTACAACAAGTTGAAATTCCAGATAAATAAAAGAAATGCATCGACAGAAAAAAATGTGTGGAAACATTTCTATAAAAAGAAATGAAATGTGATTAATTGACTACCATAGTATTTTGTTTCTTCATTGAAAACAGTGTACTTATTCTCTCAGAATTTGTACAATGGAATCTCAAATCAGTGAATGTTTGTTCTTTATTTTTGAGGTGGACTTTCCTGTTTATAATAAATGTAAAGAAAAACCATCTCTGAAAAGCAGCTCCTCTGAATTACGAATGCTGGTTGATTTATCAGTGTAAAAATAAAAATGTTATTTATTGAAAGAATTGTCTGAAAATGTCAATAGAATTAAACAATCTTGCCATGCTCTTGAGGCTGACATGAACATGTCAATAGAATTAAACAATCTTGCCATGCTCTTGAGGCTGACATGAAAATGTCAATAGAATTAAACAATCTTGCCATGCTCTTGAGGCTGACATGAAAAAAAAGCTCTTATTGTATGATAAATAATAGTAAATAATGCACCATGTTGAAAGTGTTATCAAGCTTCTAAAAGAAACAACCATTTAGACTTCATTTATTGCTTTAACAAATAAAGTACCGAAACTTTGATGAGAACTATCATTAAGGGATTCCGTTTGATCCCTATTTTTTTGTCCAGTTGTATTAAAGGGAAATAATTCAACAAAATTAAACAATTATGATGATTGATTATTTTCTAATTAATATACATGTTAATGAGTGATCTTAGATGAACTATATACAAGTAATCAAATTTTACATTGAAACCTAGTAATTACGGGGCCATCGTTGACGTGATCGTATGGTAGTTGGATTAACAACTATCTATGCAATCGGTGCCTATCACCACTGATGTTGTTGGTTCAACTCCCACTCAGGGCGAGCAGTACAACATTATGTGATAAAGCTTGTAAGTGACTTGCGGCTAGTCGGTGGGTTTCTCAGGGTCCTTCGGTTTTCTCCACCAATAAAACTGACCACCACGACATAACTGAAATATTGTTGCAAGTGGCATTAAACACCATAAAACCAACACACCAACCAACCTAGTAATTAAACTCACTGCCTGTCGTCTGCTTAACCAGTATTACACTGCCATCAACCCAACAAATTATTCTGAAAATTAGACGGTTTTTGTTTTTGTTTTTGTTTTTTAGCTCACCTGGTCCGAAGGACCATGTGAGCTATTGTCATCACTTTGCGTCCGTCGTCGGCGTCGTCATCGTACGTTAACTTCAATCTTCTTCTCTGAAACCACTTGACCAATTAACACCAAACTTGGCAGGAATGTTTATTGGGTGATTCTCTATCAGGTTTGTTCATTTGGTTCTGATCTGAAATCCAACATGGCCGCCAGGGCCATAAATATGCTTTCTTATTGGCTGAAATTTCAAAGATGTTCTTGTCAGAAACTACATGGCCAATGGAACTGTAACTGGATATGGATGTTCCTTGGATGGTCCTCTACCAAATTTGTAATTTTCATGCCGATCAGAAATCCAAGATGGCCGCCACCGCGGAACATAGTTTAACATATGGGAAAAACAATCGAAGATCTTCTCAGAAACCACACAACAGATTTGAACCAAACTTGGCAGAAATGTTCATTAGATGGTCATATACAAGATTTTTGTTTTTGGCGCTGATCGGAAATCCAACATGGCTGCCAGGGCTCATAATGTGTTCTGATTGGTCGAAATTTTAAAAATCGTCTTGTTAGAAACCACTAAGCCAATTGAATTGTGACTTTACAGGAATGATCATTGGGTGATCCTGTACTAAACTTGTGAATCGTTTGCTGATTGGAAATTCAAGATGGCCGCAATGACTCATCTTAGTTTAACATTGGACCCTATGGGAATTTCACATTTTCATCTTTTTTTTCTGAAACCACGAAACAGATTTGAACCAAACTTGGCAGAAATGTTCATTAGATGGTCATATACAAGATTTTTGTTTTTGGCGCTGATCTGAAACCCAACATGGCTGCCAGGGCCCATAATGTGTTCTGATTGGTCGAAATTTTAAAAATCTTCTTGTTAGACACCACTAAGCCAATTGAATTATGACTTTACAGGAATGATCATTGGGTGGTCCTGTACTAAACTTGTGAATCATTTGCTGATCGGAAATTCAAGTTGGCCGCCATGACTCGACTTAGTTTTAACATAGGACCCTATGGAAAAATTGTTTAAAAGTCTTCTCTGAAACCAGCAAGTCAATTTAAAGCAAACATGGCATGAATGGTCCTTAAGTGGTCAACTTTCAAAATTTTGTCCTGTGAGCCTGACCTCCATCCAAGATGGCTACCGTCAGCGGACATAGTTTTAACATAGGACCCTATGAGAAAATTGTTTAAAAGTCTTCTGCTCTGAAACCAGTCAGTCAATTTAAAGCAAACATGGCATGTATGGTCCTTGGGTAGTATACTTTTAGAATTGTGTCCGGTTACCACGACCTCCATCCAAGATGGCTGCCATGAGCAGACATAGTTTTAACATAGAGCCCTATGGGATTTGAATAGTAACTTAGATGTATTCGGCATGCAGACATTCTTAAGAGGACTTAGTTATGTCAGGTGAGCGATACAGGCTCATCTGAGCCTCTAGTTTTTCATAAAAAAATAATTTGTATTTTTTTTTTAGCATATTGGTTAGTTGTTAATATTTCTGTTTAGTTTACTGATTAGGGTGGGGTGATAATATGATAGATTGTACATCTACATAGACAATCGATGGTTCTCTTCTTT
This sequence comes from Gigantidas platifrons, assembly GCA_002080005.1. NCBI lineage: Eukaryota > Metazoa > Mollusca > Bivalvia > Mytilida > Modiolidae > Gigantidas > Gigantidas platifrons. The sequence continues at coordinate 299,147 of MJUT01059538.1, forward strand.
TCGAGGGCAAGTTGTTCTCACCACTCAATACAACTAAAGTTTATAGCATGACAGCAGTTATTTTATCTGGTATTTCTAGTTGCCTTCATCAATAAAACTAGCTGCCATGACATAGCTGAGATATTGTTGAAAGTGGTGTTAAAAACCGATATATAAATACTAATTCTTAAAATCCCAATACACAAGTAATACATTTTTTCAACTTGTTTAATGCTCCGACATTGTGTAATTTTTGTTGTATTTTATATATAGAATATAATAGAGAAAACCACTAGAAGTTTTGTTTTTTTTGTTTTGATGAGATTATATCCCTTTTAAGTTTCAGTAAACTTTAATATTTGCAGTAAACAGCCAAATTCAACACTTTTTCACATGCTGAAGTATAAAAGTGTAGCTCACAAGTGTCAGGTTATCTATATTCATCACTTTGTGTCTGTCATTGTTGTCTGTTAACTTTTCACATTTCAATCTTCTCTGAAATTAATTGGTCAATTTGAACCATTCTTAGCAGGAATGCTCATTGGGTAGATACTTTACAAAGTTTGAATTTTTGAAGATTGGAAATTCAACAGGTCAATAATGCATTTTGATTGTCTAAAATGTTTAAGTTCTTTTCAGAAACCGTTATTGAAAATAAAATCATATGAAAAAATAATACATTTGAGCAATACTTCATTAGCTTGGCAATATTTATCTCAATAATTAACTAAAGGAGATTATCCATTCTTATATTTAGACACAAGTGAAGTTACTCTGTACATGATGACATGTTACTTAAAATTAATTATTGGATTTCCGTTGTGTCGTATCTAGGCGGCTATTTTGAGAGACCACATTTGAGTTTCCCATTCAGTTAACAGTAAGATATATTAGGGTTGTTCCATTGTTCTCCTGAGGTCATACAGTGATCTATGTGGTTAGATGAGTATCAGGAATGGCCGAGTGTTTTGTACTGCAAAACTCACACTAGAAAGTTTTATGACCGTTGGGTTAGTTGAGGGACAGCTTCATTGAAGTATGGTTTAGACTCTGGTGGTAACTTCAAGACTATGAACCGTAATATAAGAATTGTTCCTTGATCTGAGTTACTACTGTATTTTCATGTTCACAGTATACAGAGTCCCACTCTATAAACTGAACATGAAAATCCAGTAGTTAGACAAAAAAAAAAGAAGTTGACAGGGATGTGCCATTTGTAAATGGATGTATCAGTAATGTTATATTTATTATTACCATACTTAGAAATCTTCATCAAGATAATAGGTTTGTGCTCTTAAAGTGATACCATACACTTCAGGTAAAATTTGATCTGCTCATTTAATTTTCTTATTTTTTTGGCAGTGTGTTTGAATATATCCACTAATAAATATCAAAATTTTAACAAATTCCAACCAACAGACTGAGCTATAAATTCACTAGCCACATAGCAGCTGTTCTCTTTGTGGTTTTGATCACCGAGATGCTTGGAATCTGCATACAAACATATGATCAAAACGTTCAACTGATTTTAAAGAGTTATCTCCCTGTAGTGTATGGTACCCCCTTAGAATGGTGAGCTGTCATGTAATGTGTGTTAGTGGTATCTATTTTGCCTCTCTACTCTTTTTATCATTAGATTTAGAACTGTCTCAACAGTGGTGTTTTCTGTTTTAAATTTTAGTCCAGTTGGCTTTCCATACTTTGACATCATGAAAACAAAATTTTATCCTTTGCACCACACTTGAGCAAATATTTTACAAAATCGGTGCATATTCTTGCCAATTCATCAATCGAAGCAATATTGGACTTTGTCAATTGTCCATTTGTTGTTTGATTTGAAAGGATATTAAAAACATATTTAGATAATTTCTCCTTTTTTTCCCATTCTCCACTATCTATTAGTATATAAGTTGAAAATTTAAAATCTAGATTTTGTTCTGCTACCATTGAAGCAAACTGGAGTATTGATATATTACAGCGTTCACATGTTTGTATGTACTTAATAGACACAACATGCATAATGTATATTCTCTATTTTGTTGTTGTTGTTATTTTCATTGTTATTCTTGTTAAGCTCACCAGACACGAAGATTCATTCGAAATGTTGTCATCAGTTGGTGTTTGTCGTTTGTCCATCCATTAAATATGACATTTTAAGAAGGGTTTGAAGATACCAAAGGGAGGTAATCAGAATCCGTATATCGAAGAAGAACACACAACACAATGGCCAAAAGAAAAAGTACAAAAGGACAAACAACGATCTACAAAACATACACATAAAACTAAAGATCGAGTAACACGAACCCCACTAAAAACCTAGGGTGAAATCAGGTTCTCCGGAAGGGTAATCAGTTCCTGCTCCACTAATGGCACCCGTCGTGTTAATCTAGTTACAAATCCGGTGATAAGTCGTGAATGAGGAAAGGACCTGGAGGTGTTTACGACAAGTGGAACTTATCCGTGGTCAAATGTGACACAGATATTCCATAATAGCGGTTGGTCAACCAAGTCATGGTGCGACTAAATTTTTCAAAGTGATGATTTCATCTTTACCAAGAGGAACCCTTGGTTCAGTAGCTTCCTTGTAAGCAACAACCCTCTATTAAGGAAATCCTGTTAGGAACCACTCGGCTAATTTGATTCAAAACTAAGGTTGATTCACCCTTAATGTGTCTATTTTCAAAATTGGATAACAATGGCTGCAATTAGAATAAATAGAACAACGTGGATAAAAACACACACATAATGCCAATAAAGCCACATTTTATTACTCAAATTGCTAAACATATAATAGTACTCACATTTTAATGAGTAGTACAACCAATGTTACAGATTTTGCGTTTTGTCCATTTTTGAAAAAATATTCAAATAATGCTGATTTTGACAAAAATCATTTGAACTTCTCTGAAATCACCAAGCCAAATAAAAACCAAATCTTCTATGGATTTTATTTGGGTAGTCCCATTTCAAAATCACCAATCTCCATCCAAGATGGCCACAATTACTAAAAATAGAAATATTTTTAAATGGCCAAAACTAATGTCGATGATTAAACTGTAGCTTAATGAGTTATCTTTGCATTTTATTACTCAAATTNCTAAACATATAATAGTACTCACATTTTATTACTCAAATTACTAAACATATAATAGTACTCACATTTTATTACTCAAATTACTAAACATATAATAGTACTCACATTTTATTGAGTAGTACAACCAATGTTACAGATTTTGCGTTTTGTCCATTTTTGACAAAAATATTCAAATAATGCTGACTTTGACAAAAATCATTTGAACTTCTCTGAAATCACCAAGCCAAATAAAAACCAAATCTTCTATGGATTTTATTTGGGTAGTCCCATTTCAAAATCACCAATCTCCATCCATGATGGCCACAATTACTAAAAATAGAAATATTTTTAAATGGCCAAAACTAATGTCGATGATTAAACTGTAGCTTAATGAGTTATCTTTGCATTTTTAGCTCACCGTCGTCGTCCACGTCTGTAAACTTTTCATACTTTCTTCTTCTTCTTTGAAACCACTGAACTGATTTGGACCAAATTTGGCAGAAATGTTCATTGGGAGGTCCTCTACTAAATTTGTTATTTTGGTGCAGATCGGAAATCCAACATGGCTGCCAGGGCCAATAATGTGTTCTGATTGGTTGAAACTTTGAAAATCTTCTTGTCAGAAACTACTTAGCCGATGGAATTGTAACATTACAGAAATGATGACTGGATGGTCCTCTACTAAATTTGTTATTTTTGTGCCGATCGCATATCCAAGATGGCCGCCATGACTCGACTTAGTTTAACAT
>MJUT01059551.1:41446-57426 GCA_002080005.1 Gigantidas platifrons
ATTTTGCAAGGGTTATATATAATGGTTAAAGTCATGTATTTCCATAGAATATATTCTTCATGTTAGATAATATGAAACATCTAAGTATTGAAGAGATGCATATCCAACATATACACAGTAAAACACGAACCACCAATGTTGCCATATGGATAATTTTGGATAGTATAAATCCTGAATTATCCCAACGTTATTATTTGTTTTTATCAACGTTGATATTGTTTCTACGTCAAGTGCTTCCCCAATAGTAATATCTAGAGTGTGACGTTAACCATCGTCTTATAAATTGATATAATTGAATCGTGAAAGGTGTAATATACTGAATTTTCTTGCACTAAGATTTTGTATTTAACATTACAGAAAAATTGTCAAACGGTAAGTTGACTTAAATTTACTTTTCGTCAACTGAATTTAATGACACCAAGAAAGCATGTCTATTAGAGTGGGACATATAATACCAGATAAAACGTTTCATAAAACAGACAAAATAAAAACAAATGCAGGCACTCACAAACTCTTAAGAATAAGAATAAAAAGTGTGATCATGTGCTTTTAAAGGGTCAGTACCTACTGGTCCTTACAGGATAACCGTCGTATATGTTTGTTACAATATGACAAACATTGTATGTATTATATATATAAAATTTAGACAAATATAATGCCTAACCATGTTAAAATGAGCAACAAACATGACATTGGGGAATTATTTAGATTCTAATAGTGATTTTGTAAATAAATGCAGCCTTATAGGTACGCAAGAATTTGGCTGTTCCGATTCCCTCCCCGAATGACCATTTCGCATTCTATGATGAATTACAAAAACAGTAATGACTAAGTTAGCGAAAATAATGTTACCTATGTTAAAACGTTATGCAAACTATGGCTTCAATGGATTATTTTGATTCTCGTAGGAACAAGCTAACGTATATTTTGAAGTGCAAGTCGGTAATGGAAATGCATGTAATAACAAACTCCACTAAGCTTCATGTTTTCAGTAGTTTTCCTACATTGATAACATTGAAGGTGGTGCAATTAAGCTACTGGGATCCCAAGCAGCTTCATTGTGCATTATTTCAAACTTATTTCATTAGTACATATATATTTGTACGATGTTGCATTTATTTGACGACCTATGATTGGATAAAATCAGTCCTAAAAATAACGATAAATACAGAGGCATATATAGAAATCTAGAGAATAAGATTAATACGCTTTATTTGCCAGAGACAAATTCCATTTATAAAAATAGCGATGCAGTTACGAAGCGATGCAGACGGACAATTACAGAAGGTCAGTGGGCGGTGCTTAATTTTGTGTAGTGACCATTACGTCTTCAGCCTTCGAACTTCCAAGAAGGTCCGTGAAACATAGTTCGTGGAAAAAACGTAGTTATTGTTTCAAGTCATAGATCAGCAACATCGTGCAAATATGTTCTAAGCTCCCGTGACCGACTATGATTATTTGGACGGTCAGTAAATAGTTGAAGGTTTCGCTCTCAAGCGCTCACCCTTCAACAATTTACTGTCCGTCCAAATAACGATAGGCGGTCACTAGGGAGCTTAGAACTTATAATATATATAACAATATAATACAAATATAGATTTCAAATTTAGTGGTCACGAAGCGGTTCTGGAATAACTTTAGGTCCTATTTTTCAATAAAACAACACAAATAACAGTTTCACAACTAGGTAATATGAATTATGAATTGTCAGTAACCAGAACATGTATCTATAAAAAGTAACGCATAATGCTTTATTTCAAAATGTTATTCTATGTATTCCAAATCGATTTATAACAGCAATGCTTTGGTATATTGAGCTAACATTTCACACACAAATTTCAAACAGGATACTGAACAAAGAGTGAACAAACAACAGTCAAAAACGGTAAATTGGGTCCATTTTCGGTGACATTAACGTCAGTATCTATTGTGACCACCATGTGTGGCTAACACTGTTCTGCATCTCATTGGTAATCTGTAAAAATGTTTTAATGGAGACTGACCATAAAGATAATTATCCCCAAGAAATAATACTGCATATGACCTTTCTTAGGTGCACTCGCGTGACAAGTGAGCTGGGTTTGTATTCATAACTTATGTCGCTTATGCTAAATGACTTTTTATATTTAGTTCCAAATTAAAAAAAATAATACCAACTATTATTTGGTCATATGGAATATATGTTTCAATACAGAACATTATAGCTAGAATTAATTATAAATTATCTTTAGAATCATCATTCAAATTAAAGTAATAATAGGCATTGCATATTAATTAGGTGTTTGTTCGACATGGTTAAAATCTGGTTGGTTATTTTTAAATTGCTCTAATTATCAATAGTTTTAACATGAAGAACAATGAATCTCCTGTTAGACCGGAATTCAACAAACAAGAAACTCAGCGATAACTCCTACAGAAAAGAGCATAATTTATAGATAGAGATGATTTTAAGGGTCAGTGAAATGTTTGGTCCGTTGTAGTTCGACATAGCGATGCTTGACTTTATGTCCTCAATATGTCTTTACAGAGTGTACATGGCTTTTATGCCAGTTGCCATCACTGACTATGCTTATATGTGATTTGACAATCATGCTTAAAAATTTAAGCACTTTTTATAGTAGTTCAATTCAGAAGTTTATTCTTGAGGGTGAATTTTCTACCCTGATTTATGGCAATATGCCTGATGTATATTTATATATATATGTGTATTGATAGATCGACTGTAATTAATAACATCAACTAATGTATTTCAGAAGCGCATTATAGCAATTGCAAGTGAAAAAGTAATAGTTCAGTTTTGAACTGAAGCACATTCAAACAAATGCACGAGAAAACACGAACAATAAATATCAAGCGATGTAATATAACAGTTTAGACTGTAAAAAATGCTTTGTGTTTGTTGTATTTATCGTCTCTGGTCCTATGGGAAGTATTTCTGCAATAATAATACTCTATTAATTATTGAAAATCATAACCGGTATGTCCAAAGACAGCATTTTACTATGGAATATTAATTTAAACACCCGTGGAGGGATTTACGTGTATAAATTAGGATAAGTAAAAACCTTTACACTCTGTGTTTTGCTTTACCTTCTATCGTCTTCATACGCCATGTGCTTCCTCAATATTAAGTCTTAGAGTATTACGTGAACGACATTGACCAATAAATTGATATAAATGAGTCGTAGAGACTGTTATATATTGAGATGTTATATTTAATATTTCAGCACGGAGACGAACTTCCGGTAAGTAGACTAAAATATCAATTAGAGGTGGAAAATATGATACCAGATAAAACTTAAAGATAAAGAGGAATTGAGAGTACATGAATTGATTCTTCTAATAGATCAATAATCCATGGTTCAAACATGCCACCGATAGTGTATTAGGACGTTATATGTTTGTGGCCATGATAATAATTATATACGTATACATTTACAAATCTGAACACGTTTCTTTGTCGTTTCACAATCATGATTACAACATGTAAACAAGTTCATGAACCAATAGTTCATTGTTGAATTCCAGTAACTCTGATTAGTAAATTTATAGCTTTAATATTTAACTTAGAGAATATACCTGGTGTATAGGAAAGTGTGCATTGTAACACATAAGATATAACACCAGTCATATGTGGTAACAACAATATCAAAACCATATATAGATTATGAATAATCATTTATCTCGTAACAGTAAAAAGTTCATCTACACAGTATTGGTATAAATATTGTATAATTATAATTTATGGGGATCAGTTTTGTCAGCAATTTCTTTATATTCAACAATGTACACTGATATATTGTGGAGTTCAAATTATGACATCAGCAAAATATCTTTCAGAAGATGAGACACAATATTATAGCAATTGCAAATGAAAACGTAACATTACAGTATTGAAAAGAAGCACATCCAACAAATGCACACGAAAACACGAGAACACGAACAATAATTTGTTCATCATCCATATGGTGAGGTTTGCATAGTATACATTCTGAATTAACACAATGTGATTCTTTGTGTTATTATTTTTTTTAATAATGTTTATGTTGTTTCTATATCACGTAACATCTAGAGTATCACGTCAACCATCGCCTTATAAATTTATATACAATGTAGTTGAACCATGAAAGATGTTATATACTCAATCTTCTTGCACTAATATTTGATATTTAACATTACAGTAGATCACTCACCCGGTCGTATTCAAGATACGATTGAGTATCGCGGTAAGTATACTAAATTGACTTCTTCAATCTGAATACAATGGCACAGATATAACATCCCTATTTCAGGAGGAATTATGACACACACAAATCTTAACATGAAACAAAAATTACAAAGCATATGGGAACTCACAAACTGTGTTATAGAAAAATAAAGGTGGTGATTAAGTTCAGTACCTTCTAGCGCTTACATGATATCCGTCGTATATGCATGTAACGTATATTACCTACATTTTTCTATTAATTCATGTATTCAACACAAGCACATCCCAAAATGCACAACAGAACACGAACAATAAATATAGAGGAATAAACATAGACAATTTTAGACTGACCATATTTCTAACTAGCGCTCTGTGTTTCTTTTTTTATTTTATGCTTCTCGTCCCACGGGAAAGTATTTCCACAATAGTACAACTCCACTACTTCGTGAAAATCATTACCAGTATGTACAAAGACAGCATTTTAATATGAAATATTAATTCAAACATCTGTGGAGAGATCTACATGTAGAAATTAGAATAGTTGAAAACTCTAATCCTGTCTGTTTTTGTTTTTATTAACGTCTATCTTGGTCATACGACATCTTTTTCCTAAATAATAGTATGACGTAAACGACATTGTCCAATAAATAAATATATGCTATTTGTGACTTCATTATTTGATAAAATGCAACATTTAAGTATTGAACAGATTTACATCTGAAATATACACTAGAACAATAAAGTTTGATGGGACTATGTAAAGACATTTTGATAGTTAAATTCTCTTGCTAACACTCTGTCTGGTTATTTATTAACGTTGATATTGCCTCGACGCCACTTGTTTCCTGAATAGTAACAATTAGAGTACGAAGGACATCAATAACCGGGACATTCCAATATATTGATTCATTGATATATTGTTGCTTAACGTCCATCGAGCAATGTTGCAGAAATATCCAGGACGTGAACATGTTCAATAATATAAAAAAGACAATAAATTGATATATTGATGTCGTGAAAGATGTAATATACTTAATGTTATAATGCTAAGCTTTTGTATTTAAAATTTCAGAAGCGGCATCAACCTCCGGTAAGTAGACCCGAATGTAACTCTAAACTCTGCATTTAATGGCACAAAGGTAAAACAACAACAAAAAAGAAAAGAGGCTAAAATCACACATGTACACGGTAATGGTGAAACTACTGTATACTTTTGAGATCAAGAATATTAACAAATCAAAATGATAGCACCAGCAATATGTCTTTAAAAGGTCAAGGCACAAAATGAAGATGATGAAATTTTGATTCAGTGTGGCTTCGATATTTATTATCAATGCAATATTTACGTATTGAACATCTATACATCCCAATAATACAAGGACACGAGAACAATAATAGTTGATGCATTCATATAGTTATATACAAACATCTAAGCAGATGACAGCTTTGTCAGTAGTTATATAGTAGTTTGTATAGTTAAATTCCGTAAATAATACCCTATTTGTCTTCAGTTTTTATTATTAACGTTTCTTTTACGTCTATGCCTTGTGTATCACAACAGTGACACGTAGCTTATGAAGCGCATGGCCATCAACTATGATTTGATATGTTTGAGTAGCGAAAGCTGTAGTACGTTCAATGTTCTTGCAGTACAATTTGATATTTAACATTTCAGAGCCATTAGAAGTTGATCTCGGTAAGTAGACCGACATATCATTGTTCAATATGATGGTAATGACGAAAGGTGAAGCTATTCATTAAATGGTGAAATGCAGATGGATAGAAGAACACCAGTTGTAACTTAAAATCAAACAAAGATAACACAATAGTGGGCCCCACAGACTCAGACAAACAGACTACATAATACGTACACTGATGATTCAAACGAGTCATGCATTACCCTCTAGTTCTTACATAACAAGCGTCATGTATTAGGATGGAATCTGCATGTAACCAGAATAGCAATAATAAACCACATCGGTGGCGTAATGGTTAGCGTGCTCGCCTCCAGTGCGGTTGATCGAGGTTTCGATATATCTACCAGAGGACTGTTGTTTCAGTGAGCTAGCACTATAACAATCCAACTCAGCATTTTGGTATAATACAAAGCGGACCTCATCATCATCTCATTTAAGATTAAATTCCTTTCGCCATGATATAGCTAAACAAATGCTGAATAGGCATTAAACAACAACTACTCATTACTGTACATATACTTTTGCAAATGGCGTAAATCAGAGAGTCACATCTCGCAATATACATAGACAATAACAAAGTATATAAATCACACAATCAATAAAACCGGTTTATCTAGAACAATTATTGATATATCAGATCAATCGAATCCAAAGTTAATTCGAAGATACAATTGAGGTCCGTTCGAGTCCGATATAACAAAATATCACTTTATGTCATTGTGGTTTCTTTACAGAGTGTAGAAGGCTTTTGATCCGTAACAATTACGTAACACGTATCATTTGGGATTCACATGATGTCCATGAAGAAACACACTTGTTTTCATTGTTGATTCTTTCAATTCAAGCATTTCAGATTAGTGAATTTCTATTTCCACTATGTAACTCACCAATATATAAATATTAAGATTAATCAAGTATCTGGAAACAGTAACATGATAATGTACACATCAATGGTGTAAATGTGGTACATTTGTGCTGTTCAGGGGGCGACTTTGTTCCACGAATACTTTGTAGGTCAATTATGGGAAAGGGAATAACAACTATTCAAACTGATATATCCGGCAATAAAAACAAAGTCGATGATCATTTTTTTGTGATACGTGTGATTTCGTTAATTGATAAATTGCAACATTTCAGTATTTAACAAAAAATAGTTTGATGGAACTATATAAAGGAGTTTATGTATCTTATTAAAAAGTTTTGAATTCCTTAACTAACACACTGTCTGGTTATATATTAACGTTGTTATTGCTTCAACGCTAGGAAACCGCAATAGTAACAATTAGAGTATGACGGACGCCAATAACCGTAACCAAATAATGGATTGTTTGATTGATAGATTGTTGCTTAACGTTCCTCGAGCACTGTTTCAGAAATATTGAGGACGAGAATATGTGCAATAATATATAAAAACTAGCAATAAATTGATATATTAAGTCGTCAAGGATGTAATGCTTAATGTTGTAATACTACGATTTTCTGTTACAATTACGTAACACGTATCATTTGGGGTTCACAATCATGATTAAACAAGTTCATGAAGCAACACACTTGTTTTCATTGTTGATTCATTCAATTCAAGCATTTAAAATTTGACATTTAACATTTCAGAGCCATTAGAGGGTGATCACAGTAAGTAGATCTACATATCTTTGTTCAATCGAACGATAATGACGGAAGGTCAAAATTTTCATTAAATGGTGAAATTCAGATAGATAAAATAATACCAGTTGTAGCTTAAAATCAGACAAAGAGAACAAAATATTCAGCCACTCAAACTGAGAAAAAGCAGAATAAAGAGTACGTTAATTGACAATTATAGCAAGTCATTATCTTCTGGTTCATATATGACACTCGTGGGGTATAAGGATGGAACACGCATGTAACCATGACAGCAGTTATATAGGTAGAAATTTACAAATGGTGTAAATGATACAGAAAATTCCCGTTATCTAGAACTTGAATGATTCATTCCTAAAATGCGCAAGAAAGCACGAAAAATAACGCTGTGTCTTTTTTTGTTTTGTTTTTAGCGTCTCTCGTCCTTACAGGGAGTATTTCCACAATAGTACCACTCCACTACTCAGTGAAAATAATATAGTGCAAATCATTACCGCTATGTACAAAAACAACATTCTAATATGACATTTCAATTCAAAAACCTGTGGAGAGATCTACATGTATAAATTAGGATAGGTGAATACTCCAACACTGTATGTTTTATACTTATTAACGTCTATCTTGTTCCTACGACATGTGTTTCCCCAATCATTGACTTAGAGTATGAGGTGAACGACATTGACCAATACATTGCTATAATTGAGACGTAGAAGCTGTAATATATTGAATGTTCTTGGACTGAGTTGTTATTTTTAATATTCCAGGAAAGAAATTGACTTTCGGTAAGTAAACTTACATTTACGTCTTCGATCCTAAGTTAATGGCACAAAGTTAAAATATCAAATAGAGGGGGGAAATGTGATACCAGATAAAACTTTAAATGAAACAAATATCACAAAATATTAGGACCCACAAACTCAGAAAAAGACGAATAGAGAGTACATGCCCTGATACTTCTAACCCTCTGGTACATACAAGACACCCCTCGTATATGAGGACGGAATGTGTATGTAACCATGATAACAGTTATATGCATAGAATAGATATTTACAAAGTATATTAGTCATACAGTAAAACCTTCTTATCTAGAACAGTTATTGATATATCAGATTAATCGAATTCAAAGTTAATTCAAAGAGAAAATTTTGGTCCGTTCGAGTCCAACATCACAAAATTTCACTTTATGTCATTGTTGTTTCTTTACAGATAATAAAATGATTTTTGAGTCCGTAACAATTACGTAACACGTATCATTTGGGGTTCACAGTCATGATTAAGCAAGTTCATGAAGCAACACACTTGTTTTCATTGTTGATTCTTTCAATTCAAGCATTTCGGATTAGTGAAGTTCTATTTCCACTATTTAACTCACCAATATGTTAATATTATGATTAATCAAGTACCTGGAGACAGTAACAGGATGATGTACACATCAATGGTGTAAATATGGTACAATTGTGCTTTCCAGGGGGAGAATGTGTTCCACGAATACTTTATAAGTCAATTATTGGAAAGGGAACATCATTTAATCAAACTGATACCTCCAGCAATAAAAAAAAAGGTCGATGATCATATTTTGTGATACGTGTTACTTCGTTATTTGATCAAATGCAACATTTAGGAATTGAACAAATATACATGCCAAATATACACATGAACAAGAAAAGTGTATGTATCTTATTACAAAAATGTTGATAGTTCCATTCCTTAACTAACACACTTTCTGGTTATTTATTAACATTGCTATTGCGTCAATGATAGGAAACCGCAATAGTAACAGTAAGAGCATGACGGCATGCCGGACGCCAATAACCGTAACCTATTAATGGATTGTTTGATAGATAGATTGTTGATTAATGTCCAGCGAGCACTGTGTAAGCTATGCTTAGGACGAGAGCATGTTCAATAATATATAAAAACTAGCTATAAATTGATATATTGAGTCGTGAAAGATGAAATACTGAATGTTTTAATACTAAGATTTTATATTTACCATTTCAGAACCAATACTGCTTTTGAGTAAGTAGATTTAAATTTACATCTTCCATTTGAATTTATTGGCACACATGTAAACTATTAGTTATAGAATGTGACACCAGACAGATTAAGCTTAAAACAAAACAGAGATAATAGTAACACTTGGAGTATGACAATTACTAGTAGCCGCTAGTGAACTATTTAGGTATTGAACGGCTACACATCCGAAGTATATACAAGAGTGATACAAGTTGATATATATATATATACAGCCCGACAAAAGTTAAGCACCACCTGACTTGTTTCAATAATATTTTTTCTAATAATGAACTTATTTCAAATCGGTTTGCTGTTTACGTTACATGTACACACATACTTCCTTACCTGTGAAACAGGTTATTGATATATTTTTATTTATGTGTATATGACAGGGTGTGTAAAGTGCCACGTGTACTTTTCAACATTTGTGTTTGCGAACGAAAGCTGATTTTTTGGTGTGTAGAGTTTTAAGTTTCATTTTCTATTGGTTTGGTATGGTGCGACGAAAATTAACCGTGGCAGAAATGTGGCAAGCTGTTGGCGTGCATAACGGCGGTTGTAGCCATAGAATGGTGGCAGACCACTTCAGGGTTAACCATTCGATCATTGTACGACTGATGCAGCGTTTTCGTCAAACGGGGCATGTTACTGACCGTCCACGTGCAGGTAGACCTCGCAAAACGACGCCGAGAGAGGACCGGATCATATCCAGACGGGCGCGGCAACGGTCGTTCAGTACTTCGTGGTAATTTAGCATTTGGAGGCCACATTAGCACACACACTGTAATCAGACGCCTCCACCATTAGGGAGAGCGAACGCGACGACCCATAAAACGTCCACAATTGACATTACGTCATCGCCATGCTCGATTTGACTGGTCACATGATCATTTGGGGTGGACTAATCGCATATGGAGACGGGTCTACTGGACTGATGAAAGTCCTTTTTTTGTTACGCCCTACCGACGGCCGTGCAAGGGTTTGGCGCCAACGAAACACTTCATTTCAGGACAACCACATTTTGGGCACAACTGCTTTTTGGGGTTAGGGGTGTAACTGTCTGGGGTTGTTTTTCCTTTGACTGTAAGTTGGACTTGTACGTTCTTGATTGTAATCTGACAGGCCAAAAATACCGTGACAATGTGCTCGCTCCACGCGTAGTCCCCCATTTCGACAATCATGCATTGGCTGACAGGCCAATGTTCATGGACGACAACGCTAGGCCACATAGCCCCAATTGTACAGCAAGAGGCTGTTCAGACAATTTCATTGCCTGCGATGTCGCCAGACATTAACCCTATAGAGCATGTATGGGATTTTATTGGCCGAAAAATTAACCAAGGCAATACAAAATGTCAAAATATTGACGAGTTAAGAACTGCTATCTTACAGGAGTGGCAACAGTTCCGACCAAGAACGGCTTAGGCGTCTTGTGCGAAGCATGGCGCGGCATGTTACAGAACTTCACAATAAACGTGGTGGATATACTCGTTATTGATTTGTATGCCTTACACATGCGCACAATAGATGCATTTAAAAGTTTTTAAAATCTGAAGACTCTGCATTTTAATGCAATGTTAAAAACTTCCATCAAAGACAAACTGGTTTTACTTTTTTCCAGCTCCTTTTTTGAACCCAATTTTTTCCACGTCATATTCACGTCTTTCAGAATGATAAATACTTCGTAGATTGGTAATTTTAGAGCACTTGGTGTAGTCTTTTAAGAAGTGTAAGACAAATGGTGATATCTATTTTATTGTTTTAACAGTATTGATGTAAAAAAAAATATATCGATAAAAATATAGGGTGGTGCTTAACTTTTGTCGGAGTGTATATATATATATAGTTGTTTGAATGATTAAAAGTATTAACTAATACACCATTTTTTCCCTTTTTAGTCATGTTTACTTTGCTCCTATGCATTGTGTTTCCACAAGAGTAACACTTAGCCATGAACTATAAATTGATATATTTTAGTAACCAAATTTGAAACAATGTGGAAACCAGATATTTCCGTAGTTCTAGATAGTTACAACAGTATCAAATCCATACACAGAAATAATTAAGTATCCTATAAACAGTAACAAGTTCATATACACAGCAATGGAGTAACGATGGCATTATTTTATTTAGGGAGTCAGTTTGTTCAGCAAATTCTTTATATTCAACAATGGACACTGTGGATATTGTGGAGTTTAATTTATAACATCAGCAAAGTGTCTGTCAGAGGCAGAGGCTCAATATTATAGAAATTGCACATGAAAAAGTAATATTTCTGTATTTAACAAAAGCCCATCCCAAACATGCACAAGAAAATACGAACAATAAATATCGAAGGAAATACATAGGAAAATTTAGACTGATAAAATTCCTACCTAATGCTCTGCGTTTTATTTTTATTTTACGTCTCTCGTCCTACGGGAAGTATTTCTGCAATAGTGGCACTCCACTACTTATTGAAATCATATAGAGCAAATCATAGCATTACTGTTATGTACAAAGACAACTTTTTAATATAAAATAATAATTTAAACAACTCTGGAGTGATCTACATGTATAAATTAGGATAGGTCAAACCCTCGGTGTTTTTGCTTTATTAACGTCTATCATATAGTGCACATCATTACCTATATGTAGAGAGAGCATTTTAATATGAAATATTAATGCAAACACCTGTTGAGGGATCTACAGGTATAAATTATGATAGGTAAAAGCCCTAGCCCTGTCTGTTGTTCTATTAACGTCATTTTAGTTTTCTACGACACGTGTTTCTTCAATAATAAGACTTAGAGTATGACTTGAACGACATTGACCAATAAATTGATCTAATTGAGTCGTAATATATTGAATGTTCTTGTACTGAGATGTTATATTTAATATTCTAGGACCGAGTCTGCCTTCCAGTAAGTAGTCTTACATTTACTATTTCAATCCTAATTTAATGGCACAAAGTTAAGATATCAATGAGAGGTAGGAAATGTTATTCTAGATAAAACTTAAAAGGGAACAAAAATAACAAAATATTGGGACCCACAAACTGAGACAAAGAAGAATAGACAGTGCATGAACTGATACTTCTAAGAAATCACTGCTCCCTGGTTCATACATGACACCCGTCGTGTAGAAGGATGGAATATGTATGTAAACATGATAACAACCATCGACGTAGACATTAATAAATGGTGTAAATCGTACAGAAAAACCCCGTTATCTAAATCACAGACATCTATTTAAGATACAGATCCCAATATGGCAGGTATGCAAATACCGTAGTCAATAACAAATGGATAATTCAGAGAAACTGGCAACATAGTGTACACAAGAGCCTAGACCGATAAAATTCCTACATAATGCTCTGTGTTTCATGTGTATTTAACGTCTCTTGTCCTACGGGAAGTATTTCTGCAATAGTACAACTCCACTATTTAGTGAAAATCATTACCGGTATGTACAAAGACAGCATTTTAATATAAAATATTAATTTAAACATATGTGAAGAGATCTACATGTATAAATTAGGATAGGTCAAAACCCTAACACTATCTGTTTTTGTTTTATTAACGAGTATCTGACTTCTACTTTACTTCTTTAATCTTAGTTTAATGACATAAAGTTATAATATCAATTAGAGAGATAAACATGATACCATTTAAAACATAAAATGAAACAAAGATCACAAAATATTGGGCCCCAAACACTCAGACAAAGAAGAATAGAGATTACGTGAATTGATACCTCTAACTGGTCAGTAGCGATCGAATTGTAATAATTATAAGTTGTTGGTACTCCAGATTACTAGAATCATAAGTTAGTTCGAAGAAATAATTTGAGTCCGTTCGAGTTCGACAAAACTAGATTTTACTTTATGTCATTAATATTTATTCTCACAGAGTATATCTGGTGTTTGTGTCCGTTTCAATCACTAAACATGTTTCTTTGTGGTTTCACAATCATGATTACAACATTCAAACAGGTTCACAAACCAACATTTTAGTTCATTATTGAATTCAAATAACATTGATTAGTAAATTTATAGCTTTAATATCTTACTTAGTTTAAGTTACCACATTTCAAGACAAGTGCGTATTGTAACAATTAAGATAAGTCACCAGTTAAACATGATAATACCAATGTCAAAACCATACACATATTATGAATAATTAATAATTTCGTGACAGTAAAAACTTAAAGTTCATGTACACAGCATTGGTGTAAAGATTGTATAATTTTATTTTAGACGTCAGGAAATTCTTTTTAATCAACAATGAACACGGAGATATTGTGGAATCTCATCGAAAACATCAGCAACATGTCTTTCAGAAGCCGCGACGCAATATTATAGAAATTGCAAATGAAAAAATAATACATATCAAGGGATATACATGGAACATTTTAGAATGATACAATTCCCACCTAACGCTCTGTGTTTCTTTTTTGTTTAACGTCTCTCTTCCAACGGGATGTATTTCCCCAATATAACTACTTCACTAGTGAACATCAAATAATTCAAATGTGTACAAAGACAACATTTTAATATTAAGACTTAGAGTATGACGGCAACGACATTGACCAACAAATTGATATGATTCAGTCGTAAAATTTTTAATATATTGAATGTTCTTGAATTGAGATGTTATATTTAATATTTTAGCACTGTATGAGTGTGCCGATAAGTAGACTTATATTTACTTCTTTAATCTTAATTTAATGGTAACAAGTTATAATATCAATTAGAGAGATACACAGGATACCAGAAAAAACTTAAAATGAAGCAAAGATCACAAAATATTGGGCCTCAAACACTAAGACAAAGAAGAATAGAGATTACGTAAATTGCTACCTCTAACATGTCAGTAGCGGTCGAATTGTAATAATTATAAGTTGTTGGTACATCAGATTACTGGAATTGTAAGTTAACTCGAAGAAATGGTTTGAGTCCGTTCGAGTTCGACATAACTAGATTTTACTTTATGTCATTAATATTTATTCTCACAGAGTATAGATGGTGTTTGTGTCCATTACAATCACTAAAAATGTTTCTTTGTAATTTCACAATCATGATTGCAAAATTTAAACAGGTTCACGAACCAACAATTTAGTTCATTGTTCAATTCAAGTAACGCTGATGAGTAAATTTATAGCTTTAATATTTTACTTAATTTAAGTTACCACATTTCAAGAGAAGTACGTATTGTAACAATTAAGATAAGTCACCAGTTATACATGGTAATACCAAAGCCAAAACCGTACACATATTATGAATAATTAATAATCTCGTGACAGTAAAAAGTTCATGTACACAATATTGGTGTAAAGATTGTATAATTTTATTCTAGACGTCAGGAAATTCTTTCTAATCAACAATGAACACGTGGATATTGTGTAATCTCATCTATAACATCAGCAAAATGTCTTTCAGAAGCCGAGACGCAATATTATAGAAATTGCAAATGAAAAAAAAAAATACATATCAAGGGATATACATGGAACAGCTTAGACTGATAAAATTCCCACCTAACGCTCTGTGTTTCTTTTTTGTTTAACATCTCTCGTTCTACGGGACTTTTTTTCACAATAGAACCAATCCACTAGTGGACATCAAATAATGCAAATGTGTACAAATACAACATTTTAATATTAAGACTTATAGTATTACGTGAACGACACTGATCAACAAATTGATATAACTGAGTCGTAGAATCTTTAATATATGGAATGTTCTTGAATTGAGATGTTATATTTGTTATTCCAACAGTGAGATGGACTTCCGGTAATAGACTTGCATTTACTTCTTTAATCTTAATTTAATGACATAAAGTTATAATATCAATTAGAGAGAGAAACATGATACCAAATAAAACTTAAAATGAAGCAAAGATAACAAAATATGGAATTGTAATAATTATAAGTTGTTGGTACTTCAGATAGATTACTGGAATCGTAAGTTAACTCGAAGAAATAATTTGAGTCCGTTCGAAATATTTCTTTACAGAATGTAGATGTTTTTTTATGTCCGTTACAATCAATGAGCAGGTTTTATTTTGATTTCACAATCATGATTACAAAAGCCGAGATACAAACATTGTACCAAAACAATGATGCATATAATGTAGAATAAGTTCCTGGGGGCAAAAGATAGATTGTGATACTGTTAGCTTTTATCAATATATTTACTTTTATTATAAATAACAATCTGAAAAAAACATCTGCTCGATTTGGGAAAATATATACACAGGAAAACACAAAAAACAGAGGTTGAGGGACCAATAACTGATAAATTGTGTTTTTGTTTTATTATCGCTTCCCTTGCTCTTTATACTAATGATTTCCCAGTAGTACAATTCTACCACTACGAGTATGACATAAACGACTTTGAAATATAAATCTTTTCATTTGAGTCGCGGATGATGTAATGTAATGAATCTGCTTGAATTAAAATG
>MJUT01059551.1:65767-77467 GCA_002080005.1 Gigantidas platifrons
TTACTCGAAGTGAAATGTTTGGTTCGTTGTAGTTCGACATTTCAGTTTAGTGTTCAATTCAAGTAAATAAGGGTAATAACAAAATTACCGAACACCGAGCAATCTTCCAAAGGGAAAGACAAAACTCATAAGTGAACAAACAGACAAAATCAGTCAACAACCGGAAAACTAGGAAAACCGCAATGGCCCTGACTTGGTACAGGCATTTCCAAAGAAATGGTGGGTTGAATAAGATTTTACGGCGTCAAACCTCCCGCTTCCATTACGGTTAAAAGCTTCGGGTTGTCACTTTAACAGCATTTTTAATGATACTGGGACAAAATAGGTATAATAGTAGTCAACGCAGTACTTTATGAAAATCCATCGTTTATTATCGTCTCTGCAGAACGATTTAACTAAACGGTCATTTTCCTCCACAATTTGATTTCAAATGAGATGTTGAATGGTGTCATGTCTAAACCACGATTTCTTAATCCTTATCTTTATACATTTTCCATATTTACATTATGAAAATCTATCGTTTATGATCGTCTCTGCAGAGACAGAATATACGTTTCGATAAGATCTTGGTATCGGAATATAAGCTTTTTAAGAGATCGAATAAGGCGAATCTTTGCATAGCCCTGGTCCAGTAGCCTGTTTCTCAGATCAAGCTGACATTTCAAGAAATCAGAATAATTGTATATATATGTTGCCAGATGTCAAGAAAGGTGCGTATTGCAAAAAAATAAAACATTTCACTAGTTCTACATGGAAACAACAATATCAAAGCCATGCACAGGTTATGAATAATTTATTTCTGTAAATAGTAATGTGGAATCTTATTGATAACATCAGCAAAATGTCTTTCAGAAGCCGAGATACAAAATTATAGAAAATACACATGAAAAAAGTATTATTACAGTATTGAACATCACAACAAATACACAAGAAAATATGAATACTAAATTGTTGCGCATCCATACATGGAGAAGTTTCCATAGTATACATCCTGAATGAACACAACGTTATTCTTTTATTTTTTTTTTATCAACGTTGATATTGTTTCTACATTATGCGTTTCCTGAAGAGTGATACGATAAATACAGAGGCATATATGGAAATCTAGAGAATCATGAAAGATGTAATATACTGAATTGTCTTGCACTAAGATTGTATATTTAACATTCCAGGAGATCATTCACTCCGTCATATTCAAAATAGGGATAAGTATCACCGTAAGTAGACTTAAATTTATTTCTTCAATCTGAATGCAATGGCACAAAGATAGCATGTCTATTAGAGGAAGAATTATGACACCAGATGAAACTCAGCATGAAGCAAAAATAACAAAATATTGGGACTTAACAAACTATGTTAAAGAATAATAAAGAGGGTTATCATGTGCTTCTAAGGGGTCTGTACCTTCTGGCTCTTACATGATATCGTAACAATATCACAACAATTGTATGTATTATATTCATACCAATGGAAATAAGTACAGAATAACACCTTGATTTGTCATACACTCATTACATTGAAGGTAAGACCATTGAGTTGTCTGTTCTTCAATATACAGTTTCTGATTGCCCCTTTGGTTTGTAAAGTATACAATTAAAAGTCTTCTAGTACTTATTTCTTCTATTAATGCATGTATGGATGTATGGCACATACGTACATTCAAACAATTCACAAGATAACACTGACAATAAATATAAAGGAATGAATATAGAACGATTTAGACGGATAAAATTCCCACCAGTCGCTATGTTGTTTCATTTGTATTTACCGTCTCTCGTCCTACGGAAAGTATTTATGCGTAGTTCCACTCCACAATCTTTACCGGTATGTACAGGATAGCATTTTAATATCAAATATTAATTTAATCAACTGTAAAGAGATCTACAGGTATAAATTAGGATAGGTAAAAACCCTAATACTGTTTTATTAACGACTATCTGACTTCTACGACTCTACCACATGTGTTTCCTCAATAATTAGACTTAGAGTATGACGTGAACGACATTGACCAATATATTGATATAATTGAGACATAGAAGCTCTAATTTATTTAATGTTCTTGGACTGAGATGTTATATTTAATATTCCAGCACCACATCGTAAGTGTCTCCGTAAGTATACTTACATTTATTTCTTCAATTTTAATTTAATGAGACAAAGTTGAAATATCAATTAGAGGGGGAAATGTGATACCAGAAAAAAAACTTGAGATGAAAGAAAGATGACAAAGTATTGAGCCCCACAAACTCAGACAACGAAGAATATACAGTGCTTCATCTGATACATCTAACATTTCAGTAACCCTTGGTTCATACATGACACCCCCTGTGTATAAGGACGTTATATGTATGTAACAATGATAACAATTTAGACGGAGACATTTACAAATGGTGTAAATCGTACAGACAACCTTGTTCTCGGACAAGTCGTTTCCATGGTTACATCGATAGAAGATACAGACCAAAATGTAACAAGCATAACAATACCGAAGGGGAAATGTACCATACAGAGAAATTGTCAACATAGGGTACACAAAAGGTAAAACATACGAAACAATATGTGCTGGACACAACTATATGCACTCAAACACAAATACCGCGAATAAGACATGAGCGCTCCTACTAACGTGATGAAAAGGCGATCCGATCATCGTTTTTATGCTGACAGACATCACAACACGGAACACAGAATATATTAATAAGGTAACTCAGATTACTCGAAGGGAAATTTTTGGTTCGTTGTAGTTCGACATGGCCAGGTTTTACTTTA
Organism: Gigantidas platifrons; assembly: GCA_002080005.1. Lineage (NCBI taxonomy): Eukaryota > Metazoa > Mollusca > Bivalvia > Mytilida > Modiolidae > Gigantidas > Gigantidas platifrons. The sequence goes on from MJUT01059551.1 coordinate 68,537, forward strand.
TTTTATTACTATTTCTTCACAGAGTGTCGATGCTTTTTGTATCTATCACAACCTGTGAACACGTTTCTTTGTGATTTCACAATCATGATTAAACAATTTAAACAGGTTCATGAGCCAACATTTTAGAGCATTGTTCAATTTAAGCAACGTAGTAATTTTCTATCTTCAGTATTTATCTTTGAAAATGATTAGTTACCAAATTGCATGTGGCCACAAAGCATTTCACCAGCTCTACATTGTAAGAACAATATCAAAATCATACACATATTATGAATAATTATTTATCTCGTAACAGTAAAAAGTTCATGTACACAGTTTGTGTGTAAAGATTGTATGATTCTATTTTAGGGGGTCAGTCTGTTTAGAACATTCTTTATATTTAACAATGGACACGGCGATATTGTGGAATCAAATTGGCAACATCAGGAGCATGTCTTTCAGATTGTTTGTTTTGTTTGTTTGATGGTGGTTAAAGCCACTTTCACCAATATTTCAGCTATATCGTGGCAGTCAGTTTTTTTGTGGAGGACACCGGAAGACTCGGAGAAAAACACCGACCTCTAAGCCGAGACACAACATTATAGAAATTGCAAATGAAAAAGCATGATTACATTATTTAACAGAAACACATCCCAAAAATGCACAAGAAAACATGATAAATATCAATGAAAAACTTAGACTGATAAAATTCCTACCTAATGTTCTGTGTTTCTTTTGTGTTTAACGTATCTCGTCCCACAGGAAGTATTTCCACAATAGTACAACTCCACTACTTAGTATATACGTGATATATTTGATTTGCAAAAGCTGTAATATGTTGAATGCTCTTCCAGTATAATTTTTTTTAACATTTCAGCAAGAGGTTTAGGGGTTTCCAGTAAGTAGTCTAATCATTTTTGCTCAATCTGATGGTAATGACACAAAAATCAAAATATTCATTCAATGGTGAAATGCGGACAGATAAAAGAACACCAGTTGTAACTTGAAATGAAACAATTATTAAAAAAAACATATTGGGCCTTTCAAACTCAGACAGAACAGAATTAACATCGTGAGTGACCAAATGATTGTAAGAAGAGGTCAGACACCCGTCGTGTATAACGATGGAATATGCATGTAACCATGATAACAATTATATAGGTATACATTTACTCGTTATTTTGAACTCGGACAAATCGTTTCCATGATTACATTGATTTAAGATAAAGATCCAAAGGTAGGAGGTATAATATTTTTATAAGGTGACTCACATTACTAGAATACTTTGTAAACTCGAAGTGAAATTTGTGGTTCTTTGGAGGTTGATATAGCTAGGTTTAGCATTATGTCATTAATATTTCTTCACAGCGCATATGCTTTTTTGCGTCCGTTACAATCACTAAACACGTTTCTTTTTGGTTTCACACTCATGATTACAAAGTTTAAACAGGTTCATGAACCAACAGTTTAGTTCACTGTTCCATTCAAGTAACTCAGATTAGTAAATTGATAGCTTTAATACTTAACTTACAAAATATAAATTGAAAAATTTCAAGAAAGGTGCATATTGTAACAAATAAGATATATCACCAGTTCTACATGGAAACAACCAGATCAAAACCATACACAGACTATGAATAATTAATTTATCTATAGAGTAAATTGTTTATCTACACAGTATTGGTGTAAAGATTGTATAATTCTATTTTAGAGGAAGGGGGAGTCAACACATTCTTTATCATCAAGAATGGACACGGGGGGTGTTGTGGAATCTTATTGATAACATCAGCAAAATGTCTTTCAGAAGCCGAGACCCAAAATTATTGAAAATACACATGAAAAAGTATTATTACAGTATTCAGTAGAAGGACAAAACAACAAATACACACGAAAACATGAACAATAAATCGTTGTGCATCCATATATGGAGAAGTTTCTATAGTATAAATCCTGAATTATCACAACGTTATTATTTGTTTTTATCAACGTTGATATTGTTTCTACGTCAAGTGCTTCCCCAATAGTATTATCTAGAGTATGACGTTAACCATCGTCTTATAAATTGATATACTTGAACCATGAACGATGTAATATACTGAATGTTCTTTCACTAAGATTTTATATTTAACATTCCAGAATATCTTATAGACACTGAAATTCCAAAGGAGATTCCCCGTAAGTAGATTTAAACTTACTTCTTCAATCTGAATACAATGGAACAAAGATAAATTTAATTATTTTTATTGGGTGCGCTCGTTTGGTTTTGGTGATGTACATTTCATCGTGAGGTTATGTCACGTGACTATAACTTTGGTATTTAAGCTGGTGACGTCGATTTTGAGGTATCGAGGACTCGCTATAACTGTTTGTAAAGCAGGTTTACGTAATAATGTCGGATAATAATTCACAGCGAGATGGAAATGCCTCTCAAGCAGGAGAAGAAATGTTTACGGCAGACGCAGTGTCTTTATTTACAACTTCTCTAAACTCAGCTCTCGCTAAGCAGAAACAAGACATTTTATCTGAGTTGCAACCAGTTCGCCAGAGTTCTACTTCCACGTGTAAAGAAAGTTCCATCAATTCCTCGTGCCAACCTAACAAGCACAAATTTAAGCAAGAAGATACCAATATACAATCAATTTTAATTCTGAGAGGATTGCCAGCCTGAAGAGGATTTCTTCGTTTATTTCTTAATGCAAGTTTGACGATACCAGAGCATTGATTAATTCTGAACTTGACACTCTTCGCCAGCGCAACAAAATACTCAAAATTTGCAGACCGCCATGGCTGGGACACTGTTAACGAGTACCTTGATGATCATTTGGCTGACAACAACGACGATGCCTCCAAGTTCAGGGGAGCTATTGTTCGGGTAGGTCGCAAACGAAAGATACCAGGCTTTCAAAAGTCGAGCGGATTTAACCCAAAGAACTTTTTTCGTGGCGTCAGCCAAGCTTCTACAGTCAAAAACCAATACAACACACCAAACTCATCAAATCTCGCCTGTTTCTACTGTAAAAGACTTGGAAATTTTGGAATAGAGTCCCCATTCAAGCTATGTGCAGAGACCAAATCCTCCACAACAACTGCAGCAAACACAATCTTAATCTTGAGGGCTCTGAACAAGTTGAGTATAATTTAGTTTATAATAGTTATGAGTATGAACAAAGCGCCGAGTCCGTAAAGGGCAGATTAAAAAATCATATTAATTTTTGGAAAACTAAATTAAAACCAACAGAATTCGTTTTGAATACAATAGAATTCTGATATGTTATACCATTTGTTCAAGTGCCTGTATCTGCTTTATTAAAACACAATAGGTCAGCTTTTGATAATTGTGACTTTGTAGTTAAAGCTATTTCTGAACTTTTGATCAATGGGTGCATAATCGAAACTAAACACGTTCCTTACAGTAGCAATTTCCGATTCCGGAAAAGAAAAGCTTGTTCTGGACCTTAGGCTTTTGAATCGCTACATTGAAAAGCAAAATGTAAAATTTGAAGGCGTAAACGAAGCCAAGCAGTTGGCAAAACAAGGCAATTATGCTGTAAAATTCGACCTGAAGTCCGGATATCATCATGTAGATATTCAGCCAGATCACCAAAAATGTCTGGGATTTTCATGGAATTTTGACGGGGTACAAAAATATTATGTTGTCACCGTCTTGCCTTTGGCATTTCGTCGGCAGGACATATATTCACAAAAGTTCTTCGAACGCTTGTTAACTACTTGATGACGTTTTCCTTCCCCGTCATCGTTTACCTAGACGACGGCTGGGCTTGTGACAACTTTGAAAGATGTCAGATTTTGTCAGATAAAATTTTGAATGCTCTTTTAGCAGCTGGCTTCTTGTCCAATTATGACAAGTATATATTTACAACTGTACAATCTATAAATTGGTTGGGTTTTACATGGAATTTAAAAGACGATGTATTAGAAGTCCCTTTAAAGAAAATGATCAAAATACGTGACAAAATTAGTTTTATTTTACAGGACAAGTCGACCGCAGCCCGAATTGTGGCGGGCGTAGTAAGTAAAATAATTTCTTGTATTCCTGCTCTATGTTCAGTATGTCAGTTAATGACTCGCAACAGTTGTATCGCAATTTTCGAGAGAGATACCTGGGACTCAAAGTTTGAATATTCAGATTTAGTAGAATCCGAATTAAAATTCTGGTTTCAAAACTGCCTTTCCATGCCTTCAAAACTCATTTCCCCTATTCAAAGTAAATCGAGCGCATATTTTTTGCCGACGCTAGTTCATTTGCTGGCGCCGGTTTTGTTGAACTGAACGGCAAGCACACTGTTGTACATGCTATGGGGAAAAATGAAGAAGTGAATAAAAGTTCCACATGGCGTGAAATGAAAGCAATGTTCATCATTTTTCAATCTTTATATCTTTGTTTATCCAACAAATTAGTCCAAATTTATACTGATAACCAAAACCTTGCAAGCATTTGCAATGTCGGGAGCATGAATCCCGACTTACAATATTTAGCTCTACAAATATACGAGTTGTGCATTCGATATTCCATTATTATTGAATTAGAATTGATACCTAGATATTTAAATGTTCAAGCTGATTTTTACAGTGAAATATTTGATTTTGACGACTGGAGTGTAGCCCCTCGCATGCTTTATTTTTTTCAATAAAAAATGGGACCCGTTTTCCATTGATAGATTTGCGGATTCAAATAATCACCAGGTTGACAATTTTAACTCTCGGTGTTGGACTCCTGGTAGTAAGCGAGTTGATGCATTCGCATTCGATTGGTCTATATACAACAACTGGTTGGTTCCCCCAGTACATTTGGTTTTGTCGGGTGTTAAATCACTTGCGAATTTGCAAGGGAACAGGAGTTCTAATTTTACCTTTATGGAGGTCTGCCATTTTTTGGCCGCTATTGTGGGATTTTGATGGCAATAAATTTAATTCCTTTGTTGTTGATAAAATGGAATTTATTGTTGGTTCTGACAAAAATAGCATTTTTGTTCAATCGCCTTTCATCAGTAATGTAATGGTATTAAAATTAGATTTCACTGATTAATTGCCAGGTATCTTTGCACGGACGCACAATAATTTACCTTTGTTTAGTATCACGACAATCATCCGAGACGGCTTGTCTATACGTTGGCTAATTATTTGACAATTTAGTTTTTCAGTATTTGATTATGTCTCAGTATGATACATTTTATCATGATTTTATGAGCAAGGTTTTGTTTGATGTATGAATGGAAAAGAAAATGAAGTGCGTGTTTCGCGCATATAGACTCCTTGAGTCGGATATTAACATGTAGACTCCTTGAGTCGGATATTAACATGTAGACTCCTTGAGTCGGATATTAACATGTAGACTCCTTGAGTCGGCTATTAACTTAAGAGCAGTATATAGGTTCGCGTCTTGCGCATATACACTCCTTGAGTCGGTGTGTTTGATTGGATCAAACAAAACTTTTTATATTAAGTTTGTAGTAAATGCGAGTCGGTTTGTTTGATTAGTTTGTACAGATGACTCGTCAGTGTTGAGTTTTTGTTACAGAATCATAAGTATGCATGATTATCTGTTGTGGTATGTGTACTTTGCACGGATAGTTTATCAAATAGATATAGTATCGATTTCATCGCACATATATTACTATATTTTATTACCATACGGATGCTATATATATTTCACTATATCATTGATATTTTTTGTTTTTGTTTTGCTCATAATTATTATTTACCTCAATTTTTTTTAACAACTGTTCAGTGTTTTCAAAAATTTGTATATGTGTTTTGTTTATTTTATTTTGCAGTTTCCACGACATTCACATTGGAGGAAAATAGTTAATAATAGGAACCGTCCGAAATTTGAACATTCTTCCATGAGATTAAGGACGTTATGAAAAACAGCAAAGCTTCGTCTACCATTACAAACTACGATTATTATTACCGAAAGTTCCAGAACTGGTGCAACTTACATAAATTTAGTTCCTTACCTGCATATATAGCGACCGTCGCGATTTATCTGAACTGTTTGGTACAACGATCCGTTTCAGTTTCTGTTTTGTATACAAACTATTACAGCATCAAATGGTATCATGATCTTAATTTACATTCGAACCCGTGTGATGATAAACTTATTTCTATGTTTTTGGAAGGGGGAAACGTACTTTGAGCAAACCAATTATAAAAAAGATCCGATTACTCCAGATATACTTAATAAAATTATTGACATGTACGGGAAAGATCATAGTAATTTGAAAAAACGTGAGGCTCTGTGCAATGCTTTTACTTGGATATGCAGGTTTTCTTAGATATAGTGAAATTGCTAATTTAAAGATGGAGAACATACAAATGTTTCCTTCTTATATTGTCATGAACATTGTGTCAGGAAAGACAGATGTATATAGACGTGGGAACAATGTTGTTATAGCCAAGATTATCGGCAAGGCATGCCCAGTTTCTTGGCTTTTGAGATACATTTCTTTAGCAGAGTTACGGTACTGTAACAAAAATCAGGTCGATACTCCAACAACAATGGAATATCATCCAGTGTATTCAATACACACAAGTTTCATGAATAAGATGCCTCGGCTAGCTCAGATATCCCGATTATTGTCAACAAATTCCTATGACAGAGTTCGGCCTGTGCTTTCGCTCCAGGACTTGTGGACACTACATGTACCCGGTATCAAACACAAGAATAAGGGTCCATATTCATGTACTACGTCAACCAGTTTATCGCGACTTGGTGACAAGGTATGAATGGACTGAAAGTATACGATCAGGGTATCTTTTCACAATTTGTAAATTTGACCATATGATGCAAAGAGTATTTTTGGGATTTATTCCAAAACTAAGTCAGCTATGTGACTAGGTCTAATATCTCCAAATGTCTAGGAAGGCAGTACAATTTCAGGAACGGTATGTGTCAGATTGGACCGAACTTTCTTGTTTTGTGTATGTGAGTTGAAACCACTAAGTCACTCTGGAATAAACATATTGAATGGAGAAGTTTTACTAGTATATTGGATATCAGAGTGTATCCTCTGATTACCAAGCTAATTTAGGTGTGTAAGGAAACTAGGGTACCGGATATCACCTCTAGACGAACGATCGCCAAGCTAATTTATTTCTGTAAGCCAACTAGATTACCAGATATCACCTCTAAACTCATCTAGGACAAAAGTAAATAACGGTACTTGTATTCCGGAGCTATTAATCAAGACTTTTACATAAGTTATATTTTATTACACAAAATTCACATACATGAATCAACAATTAAAATGTCAATAATTACGTTGTTTATTCAAACCTTTAATTGATCCTTAATCAATCAGTTATCAATCCTTTGTCTGAAAGTATCTCAATTATAAAATTAACCACGGATGCCGACTTATGTCCCAATTACCCACTAATTCGATGGAATTGCACATTAACTGATCCCAGTGCATTTACATTTCTACTTGCATTACCCCTGAAGAGTGAAATTTCACAATATTCCTACCTATACGGACTACTATTGAAATTACACTACCCAAAGTCTAATAATACACTATTTGACCTCCGTTAACACTCGAGATTTGAAGTTTTCCCAAATTACGCGTTTCTTTATACGTGAACTTATGGAAACTATGCAATCTATATGTCGTGAACTATCCACTCAGTTTTCGGGTTTATTTTTCATTCATATTTTTCCCGGATTAAATGTACCCAAATCTCGTATATCATATATGAAAATATGGGAACCATATAACCCCAAACTTTCAGATACTTAAATGTTTAGATATGTCAAAAGTGAAATTTACATTGACATGTCACGGATAACAACGAAGATTATGATGAATAAACAAACTTTCTTTTAAAAAAAATCAAGATAATTTCTTAATCAATCAAAACAGGAATTGATAGGATTCGTAATAATATTGACACTCGTTTTAAAGGAGAAATGTATGCATGTCTTATCATAAAACAAAAATTCAGCGTCTGCTTCTAGAATATCCCAAATAACACTCACGATTTAAGTTTCAATTAAATTTAAAGAAATAAAATACCGGGTCGCGCGGTGTCCATCTCCGACTGATTTTAACCAAAGAAAAATGCACGAAATTGTAAACCATGAAGAAAATGTTTTTTTTAGTTCCTACCAAAGATGGTTCACCTCCAACTCCCCAGTCTAGAATGAAAATTTTTCAGCAGACCAGCACGAGCAAACCGGGGGGCGCGAAATATTCGAATATCTCTAGACTTTCCCATTTAAATTATTGAGCCTAAAAAATCCCCTTCATTTGATTGATTGACAGGGAAAATAAATATTTCCGAATATACTAGGGGTTCTCGACGGGTTGTTTTAAATGTAACGTTCCGGAAATCAAGAAGCCAAGTAGGGCAAGATTAAAAAAGTAAAGAAACAGCGTAAATAGTACAGAATTGACCCCAAAAACGTTACAGTACGATAGCGATGATATCATTTTCAGATCTATTCGTTCTTTTAAGTCCGAAGTGACCGAAGTACGCATAAGGATTAAACGAGTGGGCAGAACTTGTTCCGTCCACGAGTTTAATCGTTAATGCGTATTCGGTCACGAGTGGTCTTATTTTGATATTCAAAATGTATGATTTAGTTATACTGTTTATTATATAGACTTTCAAAATTTCTTATATATTTTTCTTTTATTTGTATATTTGATTGCACGCGTGTGAATCTAAGAGCAATGATACTACAGGGTTCAGCTGGAAGGATCTGCCATCTTGAAAATGTGAAATCCTATTTTTCATATTTACAACAATGTACAAAAATAATTAAAATGCTTACCTTGAAAGCTTATTTTAGTTAAATCAAATCACAATTGAAACCAAATAGCGTCTAATCTTTACGTTTCAAACTGGAAGTCTTCATATGACGTCAATGACGTCATATTGGTTATGTGTCAAAGTCATCAATAGCATTTCGCGGAATTTTTTCAGCTT
>MJUT01059551.1:91707-102331 GCA_002080005.1 Gigantidas platifrons
GTAGATGGAATACCCTGATATACCGATCTTGGGCTGGAGTAGTGATGCGTGGCCTACCACTCATAAAGCGCTCTTGAGCTGATCCAATTTGATTTATTCTCTGCCAAAGGCGTGAAAATATGTGCTCTGGTGAACGATGAATTGTCGGGGCGACTTCCATTTGATATTGTCCAGCTTAAGGACGGCCTATGACGTTTCGTGTAGCTCCAATCTTACCATAACGGTATTTCACAGTAGGTAGCAATGACACTGTTTAATACCCAAGTTTTCTGCGCGATAACTGAAACCTTCATTTTTCAGGTCTTCAAAAATATATTTGACGAATTGCCAAATTGCTCGTTCCGACATTTTGTATTTTAAATACACCTTTAATATCTCATTGCTTAGATATTTAAGTATTTAATATTCATTTATTTATTGTCATCTTGATATTTAAAATGAATTTATTTTTACAGAGTATATTAATGGTAAATATGTTGGTATAATTTTGTTTTTCATACAGAGAGCCGTGATCAAACAGTTACTGGTATTGGAAATATGGAGATAGATAAACCTGTACCCGTTTGGAATCCTGTGCCTCCACCACCACCTATTCCAGAGAGCCGTGATGTTACACCAAGTGATATTGGAAAGATAGGGCAAGAGGACCCTGTAGTCGTTTTGCACCCTCCAGCACCACCTCCTCCTAATCCTCCTATATAAATTATCCATGATTGTATCAAACTCATTCTGTGCAAACTCTTCTCGAACACATCTTCTTAATCCGCAAACAGATGCCCAATCAATATCAACCTCTCAAAATTGTATTACATATAAATGCCTTCTAAACACCCAATTCATAATCAGCAGCCCATCCTCCGTAATATATCTTACAATAAATATATCCATAATTTCTTTCCTTAATGATTAATCTTTATTCTATGATCTGAACACAATTTTCCAACGTTTAATGGTAGTATGATGCAATAAAAAACATAATTCAGAAGAAAGCTGTTTCTCTAAGTTACTGTCAACTGTACCAATTCTAATATAACAATTGATATGCAAAAATATATTAACATTGCTATGAACTTAAATATAAAATGATGGGGAATTTCAGTTTTATTTAAGAAAAAAAAGGATATCGTGTTCGTGTTGTCGTCGGAACATTTGTGAAAAGTAAGGGATATGATGGTAAACAACACATTTTATTACTACAGATTGTATTCTATGACTCATCAGCAATCCTTATCATAAAACATAATATGTTTTTAAGCTGTAGAAGCAGCTGATTTTGCATTAACTATTTAGAGGCATTGACCATTGACGGACAAACTGAATATCTCCGACATATCAATTTTAGAGTCATTGACGGACAAAATAAAAATCTCCGAACTAACAATATAAACTTTGTTTTCATAGGTATTGTTGTTTGTCTTGTGTTATATTAGTTACATAGAAAAACACTAATTTAATTGATATGATAAAACATTTGTTTATATATTATCATCTTTCCCTACGGTGATCTCAGCTTGCAGCACCGTTCCGTAAAACTCGTATCACTTTAGCGCGTGCATAAATATTTGACCCGAACTTATCAACAACTTGACCTGAACTTATCACCTCGATTCTCCCAACGTTTTGTCCAAGTGTTTAAACTATTGACAATGTAACGTTAGGTTTCTACTTAATAATTCATTATATTTTTGTATAATCTTTCTTATATAAAAGACATGCGTTTAAAATATGTTGCAACAGCAAACGAAAGTGATGTTAGAAAATTACCCTTGATCGGCTTGTTGATAAGTTCTGTCGGGACTACTTTTTGACCTCATTTGACCCACGGCTGGGTGATCACAAATGTAAACATCGAGGGGAGTTGCGTAAGACTTCTATCGTAAATATTTGTTGTTGTATTCATAATGTTAGCTTCAAATAAACTTAATGAAGCTATTTTTCGTTATTTATAATCAATATGTTCTATTATTCAGAGAATGTTTGAAATAATTTCACAGATATAGAGCTTATACCATGCTACTACACCCCTCCCCCTACATACAAAGAAAAAAATAAAAAAAAATTCGTCTGTTACAAAATGGCTTCCAAAAAAAACAAACAAACATCTGATGAAGATTTCGAAGAACAGTCTCACAGACATTTTGCTATTCAGTTTGGAAGCAGATCTAAAACAAACACGAATATTTCCACTACAGCTTGTTCAGATGATGATCATGATTTTGACAATGAATCAAACGCACTTTTAAGAGAAATTCAGATTCCACAATATAATTACTGGGATTTTTCCGCCCCATGTCCAAACCGTTATGCTAATTTACCAAATCAGCCAGATATTAACACTGATTATGATGAAGAAAATGATTCTGAACTCACCCTTTCTGAAAATGATGCTGATTGCGCTGAAAATCAGGAAAGTATAAACACTATAGCTGCTACTACAACTGACAGAAAGCGTTTTCGTCCAGTTTTTGATCAAGATTTGGCTATATTTCTGAAGGAACAAGAAAATAAAAATACAGCCCGTAAAACCAAATTCGACATGAAATTATTCCAAACATTCATGAAAGAAGTGCACAATGAAAGTAGACCTATAGAAAGCATTGACCCAACTGACCTTGACCGTTATTTGTCCTTGTTTTTTCTGACGGCCACAAAAACAAAATGTAAAAATGGAACAATAGAATATGAGCCGTCTAGTCTGAAGGCCATGCATGCCCGTATTAATAGATACCTTATAAAACTCAGTTATGGGTGGAATATAATAAGCGATGACGAATTTCACAGAAGCCGTAATACACTGTCCGCCAAGTTCAAAAACTTGAAATCACAAGGCTTGGGCAACAAGCCATTATCAGCAGATCTCCTATCGGATGATGATTTAAATAAATTTCACTCAAAGGATCTTATGCGTACCAGTACACCTCGTTCCCTACTGAGCACAATTTACATCAACAACAATTACCACTTTGGCTTAAGAGGTGTAGCAGAACATTATAATCTCTGCTGGGGGGACATAACATTGAAAGTGGACACTAATGGTGATGAGTACCTACAATACACAGGAGAACGTCAAACTAAAACACGACAAGGTGACGATCTCACAAATATTAGGAAAAAAGGCCCAATTGCTAAGGAAAATAAAGAAGATAGATCTAGATGCCCCGTCGTTACATACAAACTATTTTCTCAGAAAAGACCAATAGAAACCAAACAAGAGAACTCACATTTTTACATACAAGTAAATACAATACAACATGAAAACTTCAAGTCCAAACTCTATTGGTATGAAAAACAAAGATTAGGCGAAAAGTCCATTGCTACGATTATAAATACAATGGCCAAAGAAGGACTACCTGATGTGCAAAAGAGGTTGACAGGCCACAGTGCAAGGAAAGGTGCCATTCAAAAACAAAAAGATGCTGGTGTAAAAGATACTGAAATAATTGAAAGAACTGGGCATAACAATGTACAAAGTTTGTTATCATACTCAACAACTAATCTTGAACAACAAAAGAAAACCTCTCTAATGTTATCCTCTACAAGCAACAAAAGTCAGAATGATATCCTTGAACCCAAACAAACAAAAACAATGGTAGATAGCAAAAATGACAATGAACATGTAGTTGCAAAGAAATATGAGGAATTTTTTGCAAATCAGAGACAAGATGTTGCACCTCCACAAATCAATACCAGTCAGCAAGCTATTTATAACTTTCAGCATTTACACCCTGCAATGTCTGGTTTCTTTTCAAATGCATCTTTTCATGGTGGACAATTTAATTTCAATTGCAATACATAAACAGAATCATCTTCAAAAGCTGATAATGACAATCCCAAGCGTAGACGAATAAATGTTATTGATAGTGACAGCGATGACAATTAGGACAAGTGTCGTCAGTATTACATATATGTACATGTACATTGAAAATGATGAAATTAGTCTAAAAATTTTATAAAAATTTCGTCAGTTTAATATTTTGCCTGATCTCAATATTTTCAAATGTCTGTTTCAATTGTATTATTTGTACAAACATTTTTGAAATTCAACAAATTCAAGTATTTTATTCATTTAAAAGTACATGTACAGCTTTATTAATGTTGATAATACTTTACATACAGTGTACATAAACCGTTATTAACGATAATGAATTTATTGCTTGACACATCAGATGGGGAAAAGCAACCCGAATGGAAAATAAAAAATAAAGCATAGGACACATAGGATAAACACAACAAATATATCACGAGTGGACATGACTATATAAGGCATATGACATATCCGATGGAAGAGAACAAGGGACAAGACAAAATAAAACATAGGGCAAATAGGATAACAGATCACATTCCTAGTGGACATGACAATAATAAAGCATATGATATTCCCGATTTTCGGAAAATGGAGTTGCCGTTCTTGATGCAAGATATCTTTTCCTTAGAGACGGTATATAGTTTACTTCCTGTACAAAGTTTTGATAGCGGAATTTTCGAAAGTCACCACCAGACTAAATCAAATTCGTCATGGATAGGAGAAACACTTTTAAGGACTTCTTTGATATGAAGAAGAATGATTTACAGTCATATCTGAGAGATGCGGGACAAAAAGTAAGCAGAAATAAGGGAATTAGCGTAGAGGACATTTATCATGATTTGAGAATCTTGATACAAACAAAGCATTGCATGTTGATCCTCCTAATGCAAATCTTGATAATGACCATGTTTCGAATCAGAAAATTCCAGAAATTGGAGAATTAACGTCGAGATGGAGTAGCAACCAATACATTAGACCAGCATTGTCCCACACAGACATTGAACACTATTTGCTGAACAGTTGCCATAGGACAGGGGACAACGAGAAGATGCGTTGTTGCCGTCAATTCGTCCGTGGCTATAACTTCTATAATGAACATTACATACACAAAGTTATGACAAAACTAGTTAATGACAACTGCTGTTACCTCCGTTCAAAATGCTTTTCATCAATGAAACAAGGCACTTATAGTTATACGCAATTGATCATAATGACTAGACAGGCACCTTATCATATGCATAAGTCAAACTGTTCGTGTCCTGCTGGGTAGGTGTCAATGGTAGAGTTCTCTATGTTTCTTCCGTAAAAGTAGCGTAAATTTCTTACAACAAAGATCTAGAAATTAACAACCCACGTATTTTGGTCTGAGTCTAAATGTGCCTTTATTTACTTTAGTGACCCAACTAGTTATGGACTAAATATAATTTATTAGACTTAGAGCTGTATGAATGTAATACCTAACGCCAAAGGGTGCATCCAAACTTCAATAAGCGCCGTAGGCTGTGTACTTTCTAGAGTTAGTTAAGCCTTCAGGTTTAGCATAATACACGCCCCTAATGTAAGTGACGGTAATGGATTCTATGTATACTATGTAAAACACATTAGAGTGTGCAACACATTTGTAGCACACAAAAAAAACAAAAAACAGCATAATGAAAGACAAATGATAAACCATCAAACTACCGTAAATTTGCTTACTAGCTAGTAGTATGAGTTTTGTAGTCATCGAATAAAAATTATTTAATAATATAAAAATAAATAAATATATGAATGAAACAGAAAAAAATATAACTGTATTCTCGCGCAATCAAATAAAATAATACATCTGAAATAATTTGTTTCTCAAGGAAAGAATGATCAAGAAGAAAATAATTTATTTATACATATTGTAGAAATATAAATATGAAAACAATATTTAGATGTGGAATAAATTTGTATGCGAACTATCAAAACTTCTGCGAACGAATTTGGTATTCAAGACTAATTTTACTGACATTCAGGATTCAGAGGGGGAGAGATATTTTTTTTAAATGGGGCAAAAATAATTAATCGCTGAGCGGAGGGAGACGAAAACAAATGGGCGAGGCGTCTGGGTGCCGCCTAAGAACGCATCTCCAAGAGTTTCATTGACCAGCTGTTTTTGTGTAGATAGAACATGAAAAGTGTCTACAAAACATCGAAAGGACACTGCATTGTAATTGAAAAGAATCAAACAAATACCACATTTTTCTATATGAATTATAAACTAAAGATATTTCTCCTAAACTGCACAGACATGATTTTTGTATAACGAATATGTATATTTGAAATCTTCCATGTAGCGAATATGTATATATTTTAAAATCTTCCACAATCCATTTACTTAGTTACATTTGTATATGAAATAAATCAGAAGAACTTATGGTGAGGATCCAGGGTCGGGGCAATGGGGTCCATCCCCCTTTAAGAACATTTTTGGCAACTTGCAAAATATAAGGAAAATAAAAAATACCTAAAATTGGAGTCCGGGCCCCTCTTTTTGAAAATTCTGGATCCGCCACAGAACTTAGCAGCTTTAACGACATCTTATATAGCGTAAACGCCATCGAAATTTTGAATAAACTTGACTTAATTCCCGTAGAAAATATTAGCCACGCTGAATTTCAGTCAAAGAAATTTTTATGGACCAAGCAACATAAAACAACGGAATAGAGATTTAGATTTTATATTTTTAAAATAAAATCTGTGTATAAAAAATCGTCAATTTCGGTATGAGGCATTTGCCTCAATGTAGTTACGGCCATGTACTCCCCATCATATATATGGCAATATATTAATGGTCTATACAGTAATACACCAGCTGATCCTCCTTTCAATGCTGTGTCGCTGCATAGTTAGTGTTTGTGAGACCCAAAAATACATGTAGCACAAAACAACACCCACCCCCCAAAAAAAAAAAACAACAAGAACAACGTTGAGTGTGGTGATGATATTTTATGGCCAAAAAAAATTATGTATGTTTACTGTCACTCGACCGATACTATTGTTAGGCCCCTACCCAAATGTTTTTGGTTGTTAAAGTGTTTTTATCAATTACTGTTAAGGTCAACATATATCAATAAACGTTAAAATAAATGTTTAGAAAAATCCTAAATACCGACCCTATCTGTTTCCGAGCAAGTGTCAGAAAACACACATAGTTCTTGTTGGGCCTAGACGTGATTTTTGACAAGTAAAAAGCAGTTTGTAATTAATTAAATAAATATGAAGTTATGTTCCTGAAAGCCAAAACAATCGAAAA
Organism: Gigantidas platifrons; assembly: GCA_002080005.1. NCBI lineage: Eukaryota > Metazoa > Mollusca > Bivalvia > Mytilida > Modiolidae > Gigantidas > Gigantidas platifrons. The sequence goes on from MJUT01059551.1 coordinate 98,793, forward strand.
CCTTATTTATCCATTGATCAACTACCCTGTGCAGTGTTACGAAAAATTGACACGATCCCAAAAACTTAATAAAAAACGAATGCTATATAATGCAGATAATCGAATCTCCGATTGATTGAATTAAACATTTTAAAAATTAGCACTGTTTAAATCTTTATCTTGGATTGTATAATTTTGAACACATATTTGGTGGATAATTGTTCCGTTTCAATGCTTTACAGCGTATTTGACCGGAAGTCGTACATACCGTCTCTAAGGCCAGATATCTCTACAAACGAACGATAACTCGTAATTCCGCAAAGAGGGAATATCGGATGAGGGAATACATTCCGACTGTACAACACAAAGATTAAATGGACACATCCCGGATGGACATGACAATATAAAACATATGATACATCGTATGTGTCTTACGATTTGAATAGTCTTGTCCATTTGGATTACTTTCTTTATCCGATATGTCATATGCCTTATATTGTCATGTCTGTCCATCATGTGTTATTTTATCCTACATGTCCTGTGTTTTATTATGTCTTGTCCATCATTCAGATTGCGATCCCCCATCCGGTGTGACATATGCTTTATATTGTCATGTCCACTTGTGATGTGTTCTTTTATCATATGTGCCCTAAGTGTTTTATTTGTCTTGTCCATTCTGATTGATTTCTTCATTCCATGTGTCATACACCTTATATTCTCATGTCCACCAGTAATGTGTCCTTTCATCCGATATGTCCTATATTGTATTTTGTCATTCCATTCGAATTGCTTTCTACATCCGATGTGCCTTATGCTTTATGAGGTCTTGTCTAATCGGGATGTATTCTTTTATCCAAAGTGGCCTATGTTTTATTTTTTCCTATCGATTCGGAATGCTTTCTCCCATCCGATGTATCATATGCTTTACATTATCAGGTCAATCTGTGCTGTGTTATTTGTTCCTATGTGTCCCATGTTTTGCTTTGTCTTTTCCATTGGTATTGCTTTTTCGTCCGATTTGTTATATCTTTTATATTGTCATGTCCACTCCTTTTAACCCATGTGTCCTATGTGTTATTTTGTCTTTGGCCATTCAGATTCCTTTCTCCATCCGATGTGTCATAGGATTTATATTTTCATGCCAACCAGTGATGTCTTCTGTCATCTTATGTTTTATTTTGTCTTGTGCTTTATGATTGCTTTCCCCATCCGATGTGTCCTATTTTATATACATGCATTGTCATATCCACTTGGAATTTGGCCTTTTACCCTATATGTCCAAAGCTTAATTGTGTCTTCCCCATTCGGATTACGTTCCTCTATTCGATGAATCGTATGCTTTATATTACCATGCCCACCCAGCATCTGTTATTGTATCCTATGTGTCTTACGATTTGCATTGTCTTTTCCATTTTGACTCTTTTCTTCATCCAATGTGTCATAGGCTTTATATTTTCATATTATCAAGGTTGTGTTCTTTTATCGCATGCTTTATTTTGTCTGGTCCATTCGTAATGCTTTCCACCATCCCATGTATCATATGTTTTATGATGTCATGTCCAACGGAATGTGTTCTTTTATCCTATGTGTCATATGTTGTATATTGTCCTGTCCATTTGGATTGCGTTCCTTCATTAGATATGACATAAGCTTTCTATTATCATGTCCACCCGGTATGTGTTTTATATCCTGTGTGGACTATGTTTTATTTTGTCTTCGGAATAGGAATGATTTCTACCATCCGATTTGTCATAGGCTTTATATTGTCATCCCCACCTGTGATGTGGCCTTTCATGCTAAGGGTCCTGGTTTTATTTTATTTTGTACAGTCGCATCGCGTTCCCCATCCAGTGTGTCATATGTTTTATATTGTCATGTCCACCTTATGTGTTCTTTTATCCAACGTGTTCTATGTATTACTTTATATTGTCTATTCGGATTGCTATCTACAGCCGATGTGTCATTATGTGTCATCATGTCATGTCCATCCGGGATATGTTATTTTATTCCATGTAGTATGTTTTCAGATTGTTATGTCCATCCTCTGACCTGGAGAGTTGATTCAACCAGACGGGCAAAATGTACAATCACAATTTGCACACAATCAGATGTTGTGATACGGTACGCCCCCACCCCACTGAATCCCCGTAACATCTGACAGTTCCAGTTAGAGACCATTTCTAGATGAACGCACGATGAGCCGGTGAAAAAACAAATGGAAAAATCTCAACAACCCCTTTCCCGTTGTTTTAATATCTCATCGCAGATCACTCTGATGGGTTGATGAAAAAAAACGTATTCATATATTAAAGTTCACCTTGCTATCACCTCCAATCGAATTCTGCCGGATGGCATAGGACAATAGCGTATTATAACTGCCAATTTTAATCAGATTGATACATTCATAAACATTTCCAAATGCAACAAAAGCGTTGTTAGTTTACCTAATTTTGTGTCTAAGTGTAGTGTCTTGTGTTCATCTACATTCATATAATTTCTTACTACAAGCTGCACCTTTACTTACATTTCTGTCGTAGTGTAATGTTCGATAGTCCTTTATCTTCATTTACATCCACATCCGTTCTTACTACAAGCTGTTCCTTTACTCGAATTTGTGTCTTAGCGTAATGTTCGATAGTGATATGTGTTCATTTACATCCATATCATTTCTTACTACAAGCTGTTCCTTTACCCTAATTTGTCTCTTAGTATAAAGTTCGATAGTGTCTCATTTTCATTTACACCCATATCGCGGTTTGTGTTCATTTACATCCATATCCTTTATTACTACAAGCTGTTCCCTTACTTTAATGTGTGTCTAAGTGTAATGTTAGATAGTCTCCTATGTTCATTTACATCCATATCTTTTCTTACTACAAGTTGTTCCTTTACTAGTGTAATGTTAGATATTGTCTAATGTTCCTTTACATCCATATCCTTTCGTATTACAAACTGACTCTTTACTTTTATTTGTTTCTAAGTGTGCTATTCGATATTGTCTTGTGTTCATTTACATCAATATCATTTCCTATTACAACCTGTTCCTTTACTTTAATTTCCATCTACGTGCAATGTTCGGTAGGCCCTTCATGTACATCCATATCCCTTCCAACTACAAACTGTTTCCTTACTTGTATTTGTGTCTTCGTGTAATGTTCGATTGCTTCTTGTGTTCATTTACATTCATATCATTTCTTACAACAACCTGTTCCTTTACCCTAATGTGTGTCTTCGTATAATGTTCGACAGTGTCCCATGTTCATTTACACCCATATCCTTTCTTACTACAAGCTGTTCCTTTATCTTAATTTGTGTCTAAGTGTAATATTAGATAGTGTCTCATATTCATTTACACCCATATCCTTTCTTACTACATGCTGTCCCTTTACCTTAATTTGTATGTAAGTATAATGTTAGATATTCTCTCATGTTCATTTACGGTCATATTCTTGCTTACTATAAGTTGTTCCTTTACTAGTTTAACGTTACCTAGTCTCTCATGTTCATTTACATCCATATCCTGTCTTACTACAAGCTGGTCCTTTACTAGTGTAACGTTA
>MJUT01059551.1:104319-121336 GCA_002080005.1 Gigantidas platifrons
AACCGTGGATTTCCAACTCAGAACAACATTAATGTATTACCATGACCCTCAAAGTCGCCAGCTTTGAACCCCATAGAACATCTTCGGGACGAACTTGATAATCACGTCCGCCAACGCCACCCACCATTCAATCCTTGCCAAGGAGATATAGAACAGTGTTAGCCGCACATGGTGGTCACAAAATATACTGACGTTAATGTCACCAAAAAGTGACCCAATATATCGTTTTTGACTTTTTTTGTTCTATCTTTGTTCAGTATCCTGTTTGAGATTCGTGTGTGAAATGTAGTTCAACATACCAAAGCATTGCTGGAGAAAATCGATTTGGAGTACACAGAATAAAATTTTGAAAAAAACCATTATGCGTTTCTTTTTATAGATACATGGTCTTGTTACTGACAATTCATAATTCATATTACCTATTGGTGAAAATGTTATTGTATTTTTTTACCATATGGTGTTTTAATGAAAAATTGGACCTAAAGTTACTCCAGAAACGCTTCGTGAGCACTAAATTTGACATATATATTTGTATTCTATTGTTATGTACATGTAATAATGAAATAAGCTTAAAATAACGAACAGTGATGTAGGGTGGGATCCCGTTGATCGGTTTAAGCCCCTACCCCCGCATGCCCCTAACCTATTTTGCCCGTCTCAAACTGTTACCATTTTATTGTTTTCCTTCAACATGAATTAATTGTTACTAGAAGACTGTTAAGTGTATGCTGATACTAGGAGACTGTTAATTGTACACCGTACAAAGTAAAATAAAATCGCTTACTTTCAATGTAATGAGTGTAGGAAAAATTAAGATGTTACTCTATATTTTAATATTGCGTGGTGCTTTCGATTTTTAAAACAAAACTATTCTCTAAATAGCACAATTATGTTTAGCACACATGAGATGTCCTATCTAATGGCATAAACCAGCAATTAAAGTAATACATGTAGAAATTAATACTGTTTCCTTGGAATATTAATGGAATATTTGTCTTAACTATGTTTAATAAGTCATATTCTCTTAAATGGGACATTCCTCCACAAATGGCTTTTCATTTAACTTCGCAACACCCCCTTGAAAAAGCACATGTTGTTCCGTCATCGTCTGGTCCGTATACAAACAGCACACAAGACTGTGGTGCTTAAAAACATGAAATTCTCGAATTGTGTCTTTACATATACATTTTTCCGGAAAAAAATAATTAAGACATTCATCTGTCAACTTAGATTTTTGTAATCTGTCGTCATCCGGTAACGTAGTTTACAAGGAAGGTTGGTGACATTCACACACAACCAGGTTATTGATTTATTTTACGATTTTGTGAGCATTTTACTTGTTTTAGTAGCTAACTACAAAATGGCATAAAACTGGAAAATATCAGTAAGTTACTTGAATCACCGTTTAGTTATTAGTGTAGGAAAACTACTGTAGTGGATGTTGTTACTACATGCATTTCCATTTCTGAGTTCCACTTCAAAATATACGTTATATTGTTCCTACTAGAATCAAAATAATTCATTGAAGCCATAGTTTGTATAACATTTTAACATAGGTACATTATTTTCGTTTCATTTAGTCATTACTGTTTTTGTAATTCATCATAGAATGCGAAATTGTCATTCGAGAAGAGAATCGGAACTGCCAAATGCTTGCGTATCCATAAGGCCGCATTGATTTACAAAATTACTGTAAATTCCCTATTAGAATCTAAATAATTCTCTAATGTCATGTGTTATGCTCATTTTAATATGGTTAGGCGTTATATTTCTCGATAGTTAACACCGAGCGATAGCGAGGTATACAATTGAGAGAAATAGAATGCCTGCCCATGTTAATGAGCATAAAACATGACATGGGAGAATTATATCTTAAATTGATTCCATTGGTGTATATATATATACATATATATATATATACAACGTCTGAAAAACCAGTCAACGATCAGTCTTACGGGGTGTTGGATCGTTAAGGTATAACGATACTATACAAGTAAACAAATTATAAACGTCTAAAATGATTGGTAAAACAACACCAAGTACCCAAAACAAAGTGATAAAGAATTAAACACTTCGTTGAATGACAAAAATGTTGGCCCACCGAGGGACTTTATCAATGTCTTCGAACCAATATGGCGTCTTAATTTAAAAAAAAAGTTGTTGACGGTCCATGTGCGGGACAAAAGAACTAGAAATTTCACATATGAAATTACATACATAAAAGAATTGAAATCCTACATATAAATTAATGAAAGTTCAATAAGAATAATATAAATACACAATAGGGCTACTCATTTAAATAAATGTTAAATTATAAATAAAAATAAAAATGAGACATTATTGGTAAATGTATCAAATATAACTGTCAAAAATATCTTTGAAAACGGTATGATACCCAAGCTAACTGCCCACCAAAGTGTGGAATATATACTTTGGGTCAATTGAGCCAACTGTATGTTCTAATAGAACTGGAGGAAACCAACAAAAATAAGAGTCAACAAAGGATATTATTTTTGCTCATTGATTCCATTCGGTGATAAGGTCTTAAGTTTTCTGATCCAGACGACATTGACATGAAGTTGACCGAGACGGAAGAAACCCTCAATCGCTTCTTTGACCATGCCAACAATGTTCACCGCACTATAAAATTCACCCATGAAACATCTAGAAATAACATCTCCATTCTGGATACTTACACCACATGTGAAAATGGTATTATGTCAACTGACATATACAACAAACCGACAGATAAACATCAGTACCTGTTTCCACAGAGTTGTCATCCTAAACATTGTACCAAAAGTATTCCATACAGCCAAGCTCTCCGAATAAAGCGCATCTGTTCCAATGAACAAACTACCAAAAAAGAACGGCTTGGGGAACTGAAATTTCATCTGAAAAAGAGGGGTTATAACAATGCGAGCATTAACCATTGTTTTAACGAAGCAAGTGGTATTGACAGAAAAGACCTCATCCAATATAAAGAAAAGAACGCGAACAACAGAGTGCCATTTGTCATCACATATCATCCTACGCTCAGTAATTTATCCAACATCGTTCGTGAGCACTGGACAACCATACAAAAACACCCAGAATTGAGCAAAATCTTCAAAGAACCACCCGTCTTGGCTTTCAGGAAACCCAAAAGTTTGAAAGATATCTTAGTGAGAGCTGACATCTACCCTCGATCTGCTTACAATGGTCAGTGTCAAAAATGTGATTCGAGACGATGTATGACGTGCAAAAACATCCAATACACACACAAATTCAGCAGCACACATACAGAAGAAGAATTCATAATATACTTCAATGTCAACTGCAAGACAGAAAATATTATCTACCTCCTTGAATGCGCAATTTGTGGCCTTCAATACATCAGAGAAACTAAACAACAACTTAGTAAACGCCTGAATGGCCACAGAAACGATGCAAATTGCAAACCTGACCTTCCACTCAGCAGACCATCTCAGATGGACGGGCCACTATGATTCTTTCGGCAAACTGAAGGTCAGCATAATTGACCATAAACCCAAGTGGGATGATAAAAGCAGACAGGAAAGGGAAAGCTTCTGAATCAGAAAACTTAAGACCTTATCACCGAATGGAATCAATGAGAACAAATAATATCCTTTCTTAACTCTTATATTTGGTAGTCTCCTCCAGTCCTATTAGAACATACAGTTGGCTCAATTGGCCCAAAGTATATATTCCACACTTTGGTGAGCCGTTTATATTGTGAATGAGTTTGGGTATCATACCGTTTTCAAAGATATTTAGACAGGTCTATTTGATACATTTACCAATAATGTCTCATTTTTATCTTTATTTCTAACTTAACATTTATTTAAATGAGTAGCCCTATTGTGTATTTATATTATTGTTATTGAACTTTAATTAATTTATATGTAGGATTTCTAATCTTTTATGTATGTAATTTCATATGTGAAATTTCTAGTTCTTTTGTCCCGCACATGGACCGTCAAAAACTTTTTTTTTAAATTAAGACGCCATATTGGTTCGAAGACATTGATAAAGTCCCCGATGGGACGACAATTTTGTCATTCAACGAAGTGTTTAATTCTTTATCCCTTTGTTTTGTGTACTTGGTGTTGTTTTACAAACCATTTTAGACGTTTTAATAAATATATAATACATATAATTTTTGTCAATTTGTTACAAACATACGACGGATAGCATGTAAGGGCCAGTAGGTACTGACCCTTTAAAAGCACCTCATCACAATTTTGATTCTTATTTGTGACTGTCTGTATTTTTTGTTGTTCTTTTTTGTTTCACGAATCGTTTTATCTGGTGTCATAGTTCCCATGTTTTCTTGGTGGCATTACATTCAGGTTGATGAAAAGTAAATTTAAGTCAACTTACGGTTTTGAAAACTTTCTGTAATGTTAAATATACAATCTTAGTGCATGAATATTCAGTATATTACATCTTTCATGATTCAATTATATCAATTTATAAGACGATGGTTGACGTCATACTCTAGATGTTACTATTGAGGAAGCACGTGACGTAGAAACAATATCAACATTGATAACAAAAAAGAATAACGTTGTGCTAATTCAGGATGCATACTATTCAAAAATTCTCCATATGGATGTATATGTTGGACATGCATCTCTTCAATACTGCAATATTTCATTTTATCTAACATTAAGAAATACATAACGTTAATCATTAGATCTGATGTAAATCGTGTATCGTACATATGTGTGATACATGATGTACTTTAGACCGTTCTACGTTCGTGGTGTCATCAGTTTGGAATGCGGAGAAACCCCCAATACGTCTTCGTTATTAATAATAAAAAAAAAAATAGATGTAGAATTACAGTTGTGCTTTCGGACAATGACAACGATGAATGAATGACGATGTTTGTGAACGACGGAGGTCATTTCTGAACCAAGGTTTATTGACAATATGATTCCGTTCATCGTTACATAAATATTCCGTATGCTTACACACGACCGATGTTATATATGAACCAGGAAACACTGCAAACGAGATTGATATTATAATGTCAGTGTTATAGTAGACCAACACTTTAAGTTAAAGTTGCATACCGCTAGTTCACTAAGACAACTATTAGCACTCGGACACATTATCCACATTCCAAGCTATCCAGTTTTACTCTGACACCATAATACTACACGCTTAGTGTTCAAGCAGAAAATACCAATTTTATCATCTTACATTTGACTAGACCGGGGCTCAAACACATTATCTACCACACTTGAGGCGAAAACGTTCACTATGACAACAGAGAGGCGGTTTTGAAGTTTGTTAGTGCAATGCAAACATAGCTCCTCAACTGATTCAAGCATAGCTGAGGCACAATATATATATCAAGAATATCTAATATATATATATATATATATAAGTCTTGTGCCTTTTGCCATTGTTTTTGTTATTTTTGGGGGTTTCTTTTTGTCTTTCTGTATTGTAATATTTTGTACTTTTCTCCCTAATTGGTAATTTACCATTTATCCCGTTAACCACACATTAGAGTCAAATGTAATTGTACTTACTGCCAGGAGCACGTTGTTCTGAAATGATAAATAGACCATGTTAATGCACGGTCATTCATTATATTATTTACATAACGCAAATATCAACATTCATTTTTATTAGAGGTTGTTCATGGTATTCTCTAAGTAGTGGAGTGGTTCTACTAAGGCGACACATGACGTTGTAGCAACAAAACAGACGTTAAAATTCGAAGAAAAAACTAAGCATGCTAGACTAGAGCTTAACCTATTCACCTTTATCAATGTGTATTCGTCAAATTTTGTTGTTACTTGTTTTTTTTTTTCTTTTTTTTTCTTTATTTTATTTTTTAGTTTGTTTTTGTGTGTCTCAGGTTGATAACTATATATTGATGCTTGTTATAAAGTATTTATCATTACGACGATTATGTTCCTCTGTTTCTAAAAGCCGTCTGGCTGGTACGATATATTATCAATATGATTCACTAACATAGCTAGCCGTTCCCATACTTCACATGGATATGATCTCTGACACAATTATTAGGATTTAATGATTAGCCACACACACGAAGTAAGGGTTACTATCTAGAACCTTTATTCTAATGTAGGATACTCCTCATCGAACAGATTACTGTCAGCATCCAAAAGAAACTTGTGCATTGATTGTACATGTAACGGACACACAAGTCAACAATAATGCAAATAAAATTATGGCCATATAGAATAACATATTAATGAAATATACAGTCAAAGCCGGTTATGCCAAACTCGAACGGATCAAACATTTTCGAATTAGCGAAGTATTCGAGCAATCCCACGTCCCAATAACTTATATTTGGGAATCAAATAAGGACAATGAATACCATTCCATCAAAATAGTTCCATCATCTAATAGAAAAATCGTTGAAACTGAGGCAAATTTGATACCTTTAACAGACTTGTACATGATCTCTCACTATCCTGGGTTGGTAAAGAGAAATTCTTTTAAATCTGTTTACCAAAGTAAATTACTTTCCGGAGTTCAAAATAACAAGGATTTACGGTATAATTGATCCAATTTATAAATGTATATTGACATAATTCGGTAATGGTTCCATAGATATCCTTTTTTCTTACACACGAAGAGTGTCATGAATAGACCAGAAGTAATTGACCTATAGAAGCATATGTTATGTAGGATATCGTGTTATTCGTTTGTTGAACTCCAGTCGGTATTTATCGCATCATGTTAGAACTCTAGCGATAAACTCATTGCTTTGGTTGATCATTTAGGCAATTAAGTAAACGTTAGAGAATACCGAAGGGGCAATCAATAAAGGACAATCCAGAGATACTGGCAATATATATTACATAGGAGTATAAAAACAAAACACAATATTTGTTGGACACCACTGTACGCAAACAAACACAAATAACATAAATAAGACCTGCGCTCCTCTACAAACAACTGGAGGCACAGATGAACCGAGCATCGTCTTTAAGCGAAAATCATAGCGAACAGCATAACTCGGAACACGGAACGCAAAGATACTTGTTGGGCATCACTGTACGCAAATATACACACAAAAAAGGCCCCCCGCCCATTACAAACAATAATACCATAGGATGAAAGACGAAACAGGTTTAAAAATGCAATCTGGAATATACATATAATCCGCCTATACGTCGACAAATCTACGGTTTTTAAAACAAAAATATTACTTTAAATGTTTTTGTCTGCTATGTATTGATAAATTTGATTCCACTTGATAACATACAAGGGTAAATAATAGATGCAATTTCGTCGTCCTGCAAAAAAGACAAAAATACAACAAGAACTTACCGAAAGTTATACAAGCAATTACACAAAATATTTCAACTACAGTATATTCATTCACCAGGTACATCTGGGATATTTCTCTCCATTCTGTCACCTCTTGACCTTCAGAACAATCTGAAATAGAAATGTCGTCTATTAGACTGTTATATTATTGTTCTCTTGTCTGTTTGTGTACGTGTTTTCATTTTTCAGTTTTGCTACATTAACATATCACTGTAGTTGCTAATAGTGAGCAAATATATGAATTGTATATGTCCAGGTTTGTGTGCTGGATTTATAAGAACGTTGTGAAAACAACGACCAGAACTTGAAATATTAACATTTCAATAACAGGAATACACTGCAAAAAACATATGCTTGAAACGTTAACTACAACACTTATAAAACACATATCAGACTCAATTTAGAAAAACACACAAAGAGTGCTTAAAAGAAAACTGTTTGATGAGTAACACGGCGAGTGTCTTATAAGAGGCAGAATCTGCTTACCCTTCGAGTGCACCCGTGTTCACCCCCGGATTTTTGGTGTGGTCCGTGTGTCTCATCTATCTTAGTTTTGTGTGTTATCCCTATTATGTGTCTTTAGGTTCTGAGTTCTGTGTTGTGATGTCCGTTACGATTTCCGTATAAAAACGATGTTCGATTCGTATTTACCTCAAATTGTTTGTAGGAGGCCGCATGTATTGTTTACGTTATTTGTATTTTGTTGTGTTTTTGCTTTGTTTTTCTTCGTTTTGTGTACCCTATGTTGCTAGTTTATCTACATTGTCCTGTTTTGATTGCCACTTCAGTATTTGTTAACGTTTATTATATACAATGTATGTCACTGTCACCAGCACCCGTGTTACTTTAACATCGAACATCTTCTAGCTTTCAAATCATGCTACTTTTTTACATAAAACTACAGAAGTATGATCCCGAATTATTTTTTGGAGTATGGTCCTCTCCATCTCAAGTCTAAAACAGGGCAAATACAGATTGGCGAATACCACAGTACAGAGGGACAAAAGGGAAATTTATAAGCAACTACCGGGATTGAATTTGCTATTTGTAGAGTATGGAATATCTCAGAGCATGGTATTTCACTGCACAGGCACACATAGATCAGTTAAAGGCCTGGACAATACCTTTGATTTAACCCCCAAGTGGACAGGAACTTTGCCGTCTTTAATATATTTTTTATGGGATATCTATAGAGACCCCACAGCAGGGTGTCAATATCAACTTTGATATTTATATTTTTATACCCCTCACAAACAAAGTTTGAGGGGTATATAGGAATCACCCTGTCCGTCCGTCCGTCTGTATGTCTGCCCGTCCGTCCGTCCGTCCGTCCGTCCGTCCGTCCGTCAGTCTATGTACTTTGTAAGCGCAACTCCTCCTAAACGGCTGATTGGATTTTTATGAAACTTTACACACTTGTAGTACACTACCTGCAGATGTGCATGAAGGAATATGGTTGCTGTCCAAAATTTAAAAGGGGAGATAATGCAATTTATACTTTCACGAAAAGGGGGATGGGGCATGTACCTTGTAAGCGCAACTCCTCCTAAACGGCTTATTGGATTTTTATGAAACTTTACACACTTGTAGTACACTATCTGCAGATGTGCATGAAGGAATATGGTTGCTGTCCTAAATTTAAAATGGGACATAATTCAGCTTATACTTTCACGAAAAGGGTGGGGGCATGTACCTTGTAAGCGCAACTCCTACTATGCTGCAAGCGGGGGGTATCACTCAGTGAGGTCACTCACAGTTCTAGGTTTTTTGTGGAGGGGGGGTCTCTATAAATATCCCATGACATATATATTAAGGACGACAAAGTTCTTGCCCACTTGGGGTTTAAATCAAAGGTATTAACCGGTCTTTAACTGACTTAAGTGCCTGGGTGGGTTTCTGCACCTCAAGCCCACAACAGGGTGTCCAATATCAACTTTGATATTTGAAATGTGTTTTGTGGAAGGGGGGATCTCTATAAATATCCCATGAAAAATATATTAAGGACGGCAAAGTTCTTGCTCACTTGGGGTTTAAATCAAAGGTATTGCCCGGGCCTTTAACTGACTTAAGTGCCTGGGTGGGTTTCTGCACCTCAAGCCCACAGCAGGGTGTCGAATATCAACTTTGATATGCAGTGAAATACCATGCTCTGTGATAGTCCCTACTCTACAAAATAGCAACTTCATTCCCGGAATTTCCGTATTTACAGGTCATTCATCAAGATCTTCATAAAGGATTCCAATACAACTAAATGTAATCACATTTGGGCTCAAGATAATCCTTACATATTTACCTCAAACTACCATTGTTTATACCTTTCCATTTTTTTTTCCAAAATACAACAAAGCGAAAGGAACTAAGCTCTGATTGGTGAATCAAATTGGTGATTTGGCACCTTTACATACACAATTTAAAAAGATAAAAAGAAACACATGTAGATAAAAGATAATAATATTATCTACTACATAACTGTGACACGCACATGCGGGGTTTACATTTTGTTTATTTTTTCATAAAACTTACTGTTATATTTTTCTAATGTTCTATAATTGCACTATTTTTAAATTGATGAGATGTCTTCATGTGAACCGGAATCTTATCACTCTATATTGTTTGACAAAACGCTGTCCAAATTATTTACCGGTTTACATAAAAATTTATTATTTTTTATTCTGTGTTTATTTAAAGTGTTTTTGTAAACTCGCCATCCGGTAAAAAATGTATGTTCAGTAAAGAAAAGAAATATATTATGTTCGAGAGAACATGTGAAATAAAATGTAAAATGTATCGCCCAGATCTTCCACTCACCTGAGTGCCTGTGTGGGATTCTGCACATCAGGTCCACAGTCGGGTGTCAATTGTGAAATTTGTATGTATTGTGTGGGCGGCGGGCTCTAGAAATATTTCCTGTATGCCCCGATGTCGATTCATTGTGTTGAATATGCATTTACAGTAATATATTAATGTTATTGGTCGCTAGAAATCTTTAAAAGTACATTTTACTCTTATTAATTAATTATTTTTTTTTGGTTTTGAGACATATCCGCTTATTGGTCGCTAGCTTAGTGGTCGCTAGCTTGAGCCTGGATAAGTTTAATCGTATATCAAAATACTAATACTATGGAGATCTGGGGAGACACGAAACATATTAGTCTTTTGTAGCGGCGGAAATGTTTTTAACTCTTTTTCGAAATAGACAAAAGAGGTCTTTCGCGCATAGTGAGCGCAGCTCTCTTCCAACATGTTACCCACTATGGTCCACAACCAGGCTGCATTAGAACCTACAATGTAACACGACCCATCGAGAGGACTCCATTATCCACCTCCAGGGGACGCGCTGAGTAGCTTTATGTGTTTGAGCCACGGGAATCTTCACCAGTACCCAATATTCCTAACATGAATAACTTAATATTCTTATGTATGTTATGAATTGGATGTAACGTAATATATACTCATTATTTTTTTTTAGTATTATATGATAAATACATTATATAAGTATGTACGACGGGAGATAACTCCTGCTTGTCTCCTCAGTTGTGATGCTTTATATTTTGTATTGTGTATTTTGTATTGTTTTTTTTTTTTTTTATAATAATCCAATTACTGGATTTTATATCAATAAAAAAATTGAAATTGAATTTGAATTTGTTATCAAGCACAAGTTTTCATTGGTAGATATCTAAGTTAGCGTGCACGACCTGTTTCTGGAATAATTTTGTTCACTGGTACCTCATAGTCAAACGATTGGAAGGCAAAATAATTCTAAAAATCTTTGGGAGTAAAAAAATCAAAGGACCTACACAGGATAATCTCAGTTACCTCTACCATGTGGAGATAACCAAACTCGGCTAAAGTTACCTCTACCAGATGAAGATTGATCTTAATTTTAATGATAATTGCATAAAATTACACAATGCCAATAGAATGGAGGGATCTTTATTATAAACCATCCACACTAATTTGATTTTATTATAAATTATAAGTTTCTGTATATTGCAATTGTTTTTTATTCGAACTCACAACGTTAGTGGTGATAGGCACTGATTGCATAGGTAGTTATAAATCCAACAACCATACGATCACGACCACAACGGCCTCTAATGTTTAAAAGGTGATGTTGAATAAAGCAATATGACTGAAAAAAAATGTAACCATTAATCAATATATGAATGTATATTGTGTTAATAAATACGGAAGCGCAGGAGCCGGGGAAATTGTTTTTGGCTCCCCCACTTTTCTGGCAAATATTCTGGCATTATTGAAGCAATAAATGTCCAGTAAAAGAACAATATAAGGATATGACTTGAAGCCAAAAGGCCATTATGTTTTTTAATCTTGATCCCGCCAGTTTCCCACTTTTCGGTCTTCTCCTGCAGCTTGCGCCCCCTCCCCCTTTTTCAAGTTGTGAGTTATAATCCCGCTCAGGCGAGATGTACATGATACAACATTATGTGATAACATTTGTCAGTGACTTCCGACAGGTCGGTGGTGTTCTCTGATTACTCCGGTTTTCTCCACCAATTAAATTTTGACCGCCACGATATAACAAATGTTGTTGAAAGCGGCGTTAAACACCATAACCATAACCATTAAAATGGCTATATTGATTTAAACATCCACTATGAGGGGCTCTAAAATTCGACAAATATCAAAGGTTTGTTAAAAGATTTGTTGGATATACGCTTTATAAATACCTTTCTTCAATGATTCATAATGACAGGAAATATTCATACTAGCTGTCATCCAGTTTAAAATGGCGCAAAAGTTATAGTACTTCAACACAGTATTACAAATGTAACAACCTTGACGTATAAATAAAATAAACTGTATTGCTTTGTTTGTAAGACATTATATTTTTGAAATGATAAACAAAAACAATCAAGCAAAAACCATATATATACACACGTTGGCGCATCATGCACTTAAGCATAATATGCAATTCCTTTGTTAGTTATGAGAAAAAAATTAAACGAAAAGTAACCGGGAAAAACGGTAACTCTAATAGACCTTGGGTATCAGTGGCTTCAGAAAAAATGTGGATAAATAGGTCTTACCTTACACATCCTTTATCACGTACAACTACTATTCCCCAACAAACAGGTCCGGGATCATACTTGAAGAAAAAACACTGTAAAAAAAAGTCACAAACCTGCAAAATTAATGACAATTTGGGTTTAAATGGATTTCTTAAAATATTTGTCGCAAAGAACGGGATTGATGCAGGATATCAATATGCATGGATAAAAATGCATGCGTGCGCGAATTTGTTTTGATGAATTATAAAAAAAAATGTATAATGATTTAATTATATTAACAAAAAAGGCACAATGCCGAAAGAATATTTAGAAATAAAATCTACGAATCGAGCTGTCTGGCATTTTGTGTTCGTCTTAAGACGTCAATACGATGCCAACGTCACAATGTACAAATGGTTGCATAACGACAACGTCCACAAAACGTAGGATTGTTTGGGCAAGAGCGGGGCGTCATGAGGATCCAAGAAGATGGTATGTAAAACATATGATATATACAGGGCCTGTCCGAATTTGATGTACAATGTTTCCTGTTAGAAACAATACTGACGAATTTCAATATAAAGGTTCAATGCTTCTTTGAACGATACCGGCATCTATTACACAAAATGTATGAATTGTAATCATTCATGGCGGTCGGCTTTATTGGGGGGCTCATTGTATAAAGCATGAATGATTTATAGAAATGCGGTATTTTAACCATTAGATGCCACCCATCAGATACAAAACATTGCGTCATATAGATAATGTATGTGATACAAGATGTACTTTAGTCGTTTCTATTTTCGTGATGTCATCAGCTTAGAATGAGGGAAAAAACTCATTACGTTTTCGTTAATAAATACATAATCCCCTTAAATTATAGAATTAGGGGTTAAGGTTATAATATAGTGTTTAGCACCGCTTTCACCAATATTTCAGATATATCGTAGTGGTCAATTTTATTGGTGGCGGTAACCTGGGCCCGTATGCATAAAGCTACTTAAGTTAAGATTTCCCTTAGAAAACACTTAAGTTAAGGTAACTCCGCCCCTTTTACTTAAGTGGTATGCATGATACTACTTAAACTAAGAATTTCCTTAGCAAAATCTTAGTTTTAAATAGCTCCGCCCATTCCACTTAAGTGGTATGCATAAAGCTCCTTAAAATAAGAATGCACTTAAGTTTGCACTTAAATCTAAGGTACCTATTGAGGTATCTTAAGTATGTAAAATGCTGCGACTTCGAACCAATTAACCACGAAAAATTGTCAATATCGTTGATATTCATATTTAAATGAATAACGGATGGGTATATTGTCCGAAATATTTGTATTGGCTTTAATTATTAATTAATTCATATCTCAACAAAAGGTATACGCAACTTTTCCGGGGTAGTTTACTTGATTTATTGCGTCAAAAATATTAATATTCGTTGTTGGAACCACAAGTCTTGTTTTTCAAATTAAAAATGTGCACGTACCTGTACATACGTAGTATCTTATGACAAGCGTGAAATTCATGCTATGTAACATTTTCATTGATTCTTTGTACAGGTCTGCCCGTATAAACTCATTTCAAAATTAAAATTGTCACGTACAATGTTTCACGTTTACCGGTATCGAATGCTAGAAGTTAGGAGGGCTATGAGAAGGGAACATATCTTTAGAGATAGAACTAATCCATTAGAAATATATGATGATTTGGAATTATTTGAAAGATTTAGATGTAATGAAACCTCAGTTTTTGCATTAGCACATATATTGTCCCATTTTTTCTGTATTTCTTTGACGTCTTTTTTTTAACTGAATTCCCGGCATTAATTATATTTGCAATTTCCTGCCATGCCCTATTTTTGTCCGCAGAAGTTATCGATGAGGAATACTTTGCTTTTAAATTAGCCTTTCTTTTCTCGCACTCCTCCAAAAATACAACTTTTTCTCAATCTGTCCAATTTGGCCTCCTTTTAGACATTGTTTATTTTCAACAGTCACCAATAGAAATATTCAAACACACCCGACCTTGAATGCTTAACCGCACAAAGTAATAAAAGCGTGCATCATATATGTATTAAAAAATTAAAGCGAAATTACCAAGGATGAATAAATATAATATTAAACGGTAAATGGAGAAGAGTTCCGATAATTTCCACTTAAGGTTTCCTTAGTTAAGTAAAAACTTAAGTAGTTATGAGCATATTACTTAAGATTATCACTTAACTAAGGGATTCCTTAGTGAAATCTTAGTTTAAGTAATACATAAGTTAAGATGTTTTATGCATACGGGCCTTGAGTACCAGGGCCCGTATGCATAAAGCTACTTAAGTTAAGATTTTCCTTAGAAAACACTTAAGTTAAGGTAACTCCGCCCCTTTTGCTTAAGTGGTATGCATAATACTACTTAAACTAAGAATTTCCTTAGCAAAATCTTAGTTTTAAATAGCTCCCCCCATTCCACTTAAGTGTTATGCATAAAGCTCCTTAAAATAAGAATACACTTAAGTTTTCACTTAAATATAAGGTACCTATTGAGGTATCTTTAATTACTTACGTATGTAAAATGTAGCGACTTCGAACCAATTAACAACGAAAAATTGTCAATATCGTTGATATTCATATTTAAATGAATAATGGATGGGTAAATTGTCCGAAATATTTTTATTGCCTTTAATTATTAATTAATTCATATCTCAACAGAAAGTTCACGTAACTTTTCCGGAGCAGTTTACTTGATTTATTGCGTCAATATTCGTTGTTGGAACCACAAGTCTTGTTTTTCAAATTAAAAATGTGGACGTACCTGTATATACACGTATAGTATCTTATGACAAGCATGAAATTCATGCTATGTAACATTTTCATTGATTCTTTGTACAGGTCTGCCCATATGATTTCAAAATTAAAATTGTCACGTACAATGTTTCACGTTAACCGGTATCGAATGCTAGAAGTTAGGAGGGCTATGAGAAGGGAACGTATCTTAAGAGATAGAACTAATCCATTAGAAATATATGATGATTTGGAATTATTTGAAAGATTTAGATGTAATGAAACCTCAGTTTTTGCATTAGCACATATATTGTCCCATTTTTACTGTATTTCTTTGACGTCTTTTTTTTTAATGAATTCCCGGCATTAATTATATTTGCAATTTCCTGTCATGCCCTATTTTTGACCGCAGAAGTTATCGATGAGGAAAACTTTGCTTTTAAAATAGCCTTTTTTTAACTCGCACTCATCTAACAATACAACTTTTTCTCAATCTGTCCAATTTGTCTTCCTTTTAGACATTGTTTATTTTCAACAGACACGAACAGTAATATTCAAACACACCCGACCTTGAATGCTTAACCGCACAAAGTAATAAAAGCGTGCATTATATATTTATTGAAAAATTAAAGCGAAAATACCAAGGATGAATAAATATAATATTAAACGGTAAACGGAGAAGAGTTCCGATAATTACCACTTAAGATTTCCTTAGTTAAGTAAACACTTAAGTAGTTATGTGCATACTACTTAAGATTATCACTTAATTAAGGGATTCCTTAGTGAAATCTTAGTTTAAGTAATACTTAAGTTAAGATGTTTTATGCATACGGGCCCAGGAGAAAACCATCGACCTGTCGCAAAACGCTGATAAAGTTTATTACGTAATGTTGTATCGAGTACACCTCACATGAGAGTGATTCGAACTCACAACTTTAGTGGCATTAGGCGCTGATTGCACATGTAGTTGTAAATCGAAATACAAAACGATGACGACCACGACGGCCCTCTCTAAGCTTATTAAAATTTTGTAAGTTATTGGAAATCTATGTTGTTGTCACGTGTTTGCCGTTATGTCCGTCGTTGAATTTTACATATAACATTTTGTATTTTTGTACTCTTGCATTGCTCTTGTTGCATGTGTATTTGTGTCTGTGGGTACTATTTATTAATAAAGTTCTAGAAAAATTGCTCACTTGACGCTTAACAACAATCAATCACTCTCTCACATACGTAATCACTCACTCACTCACTCACTCACTCACTTTATATGTTTGTATTTTTTAAGGTACAATACCATTAGAGGATTTTGTTCTTCTTTTGGAGGACCGTGCTTTCGTAGATTATTTCAACATTTTTCTGAGTCTACCGGTGAGTAAATTAGTTCACATTTATTTATTACAGTTTATCATATATCGATTTTAACAGTAAATTATGTAAATTCTATAGTTCTAGTTGAAATAAAAAACATCTTGCGGTCTTCTTTTTTAATATCGCAAGTTTCTTTCTTCTTCTTCTTTTATTCAATAGAAAGGGTACATAACCAAAAAATAGCAGATATATATGAATAAAATAGCAACAGTTATAGACTACTAAATATTAAACCACATTGGTGGTCTAATGGTTAGCGTGTTAGCCTGGAGTGTGGTAGATGTAAGTCCGAGCCCCGATGACGTAATGGCAGAGACCATAAGATTTGGTATTTGTTGTTTTTCCACTATGGACGCAGCACTAAGGAGTAAGGGCAAAGACTGCTTGACTCGAATCAGAATAGTGTGTCCGAGTGGAGCGACATGTTTTGTTTACCCGCGAACACAGGCGCTCGTGGCACGGACTTACCACCCCCCTTTTTTTATAACTTTCTGTTTACAAATTTATTTTCAATAAAATTTCTTTATTTCTTTTATTATTT
>MJUT01059551.1:141149-172602 GCA_002080005.1 Gigantidas platifrons
AGTGTACCTTGTTTGTAAACACTAATATGAATCAATTTTGTAATTTTTTAGTTCATTATACATAATTATTTTTAATAAAGATTTCAGTAAGTCAGACCAAAATGTCTGTAATCCAAAGTATGTTTATGTTTTCTATCATTATAAGGTAACCCGAGTACACTAAAAATATATATATATATAATATTATTTATAAGAATATAGTGCTATATAGAACTCACACAAGAAAAACACTAACTATTTCACAAAACAAGTCATTCAACAAAACAAAATAATAATTTAATATAAGATATATTATATGTTAAGTATTTTGTGCACGGTTGATTTTACACGGGTTAGAAAGAAAAAAAAATCGTATTACTTTTCTGGCTTTGTTGCAATTGAGATCCGATCTAAATTTGTATGATACCATTATCAGCTTATGTAAGCAATTCAAGAATTTATTCTTTACATGAGAATCATATTAAAAGAAAAAAAAACAATATTGGAAGAGACAGCATTTACTCTACAGCAAATCGAACAAACCGCACATAATGTGTGCAAACTTTAAGCATGCGTACTTCATTTCTTCATTACAAAAGGATATTTACATTTTGGAGCCGTTATTAATAAGGTCTGAAAGTTTTCTAGAAAAATACGATAACTACGATAACTAAAAGGAGAATTCAGTTTATGAATAAATGTAAAAAAAGAAGATTCAATAATTAATCAACAAACACAACACTATATCAATAGTACAATGAATATTATTCAAATATTTAGACACTTTAATTTTACTAAATGCTTCGGATTCCCTTTTGGAACCTTAAAAGGTATAGTTTTGAGAAGGTCTTTGTATTTTACAAACCAATTATAAAATTAGGAAGATTTGATTGGACAGAGTATAATATTGTGAAGGGTCTTATGTAGATAATAGATAAGACAATATATTGACAATTTAAACAAGATAGCAATTTTTCAATTCTCATTAAATACAAATGTACATAGAAATGATGAAATTGTAAACATATATATTGTGATATTACAGATGGATTCAAAACAATTTATAGTAGCGAATCATACATTCAGTTGGCATACCTTATTCTTGTATTTGATGTTGTAAACATTTTACCCATTGGAACCTTAAAGTTCGTCATCTTGAGTAAATCCCCAAATATTTTAACAATATATTTTAATGTTTGTAAACAACATTCTAGTTAGCCTACATGAGAAAATCCACAACAAAATAATTTTAACACGTGATTTGATAATTTGTTCCGATTTAAACATGGGATAGTTTTTCGGAACCGTCTGAACAAGCATCATGGTTAAATTATTGATATTATAAATGGTTTTAGAAATATACGGTTAAAGTTATCCTTTATTGTTTGCCATCATAACAGATTTAAGATCTATAGATCTATATTTAATTTGTCAGTAAAAGCTCGGATTTATTTACATGTATATGTTGCAATTTCGAGGCTATATACTAGAGAAAAAAATCACTTTTTTTTTTAGCTTGCGCCAACTAATGCAAGTAATAATATGAAACAAAATAAAAGTTACATCATGTATTTGTCAATGTTCACAATTATCCTTCAAACCAACATGATTAAAGAACAATACTAATGAGGATAATTCAAACACAATATTTCAATTATCACTAAATACATAGAAATGATGATATTGTAACCATATATATTATAATATTACAGATGGGTTCCAAACGATTAAAAGTAGCGAATCAGAAATTCACTTAGCATGAATTATTCTTGTATTTGATGTTATAAACATTTTACCCATAGGAACCTTCAGAAAATCCTCAAATATTTTAACAGCATAGTTCAATGTTTACTGGACAACAACAAAAGTTGATGAAATTATAAACATATAGCTGATAAATTATAAGCATATAGCTGATAAATTATAAACATATATTTGATATAGCTGGTAAATTAATTTCGTACACTAGATATAATCATTCAGATATTCCAAACATTTGAAAATTTAAAATGTATACCCTTGATCTGAGCCTTTAAATTTGTAATCTTGAGAAACTCCCCGAAACATGTGATTGATTTTTAAGAACCTTTTAGAGGGATAATACCAAGGGGAATGTGTTTTTTTTTTTTATTATTATTCAACAAGTTTCAGGATTAAATTTGTTAATGCTATGGTTACTGATCATAAAATGTAATGTTAAGGTTTTTATAAATATTTTTTTACACAGATATACAACTAAGAAGAATACATAACGCACATGTCTATTGAATAGGTAGAAGAAAAAACAATTATGCTTATAATATGTCAGAAATATAAATGTTTTAGAGAAGTAAATACATCACAATATACATGTAGTAGTGGACAATGTTATGGTTCCTCAATGTCATTTGACTGGAAAGATATTATGTTGTTGATTGGACCTTTCAAAGTTAATAATGTCATCAAAATTGTTAATTGTTTGTTTCCTGCTTGTTTCATTTTGTTTGACATAAATTCTACCATCAGATGTCCAGTACGTATAAATTTGTTTCGAGTATTTTAGTTGAGATAGTTTTTTAACCAGCTCAGTCCTGTACTTGGTGAGATTCTCAGTTATAAAAATACTATCTGGGTGACCTTTGAGAGCTTTCTTGTTGGTGTAGACTCTGTTTCTTATTCTATATGATAGGAACCTGACAATTACTTGAGACTTGCCATTTTTTACTTTCCCTATTACATGTGATCTTCCAATGTCATTGATGTTAATATCTAAACCAAGTTGTGTGTTGCAGATTTGGAGAATGAGTTGATCAGTATCTACTGGGTGTACAATTCTTCCCCTATCATCAACTGGTACCTGGATATTGTGAAACCTGAGACTCGTTCTCCTGGAATATTGTTCTTGACTCTCAATTCTAATTTCAAGTCCTGACATTTTATTGAACAGATCATTTATTTCAGCATACTGTTCTTTGATTGTCCATCCTTGTTGTGTGGTTTTTTGCTCAAGTTTTGATATTTTATCACTTTGTTCAGCTAGTTTATTTGTTTGGAGACTGATTTTCCCTTCTTGATCAGCAATTGTTTGTTGTTGTTTATTAATGGTTTCAATCAGGGGTTTAATATGACTGTCTACACATGACTGGATGCTAGCTTCAATTACAGAGGTGATAGTTTCAGTGATTTTATCAGTAAGGACAGGTACTATTTTGTTTAAGACGTCTGGACTGGTAACAACTTCGATTACTTTGTCAGTTACATTTTTTCTCAGTGCAGGGGTTTTGGCGGCAGGTTTTTGTCCAATATCTCGGAGATCACCTATAGAGTTCCGTCTGCGAATTTGTCGAAGTTGCTGCTTTTGAGTAGCCGGTAAATCAGTTGGGCTGTCAGGGAATGGCCTTTTATTGGAGACGGGTGTTGGAGTGGAAGGAATAGGCTGTGAACTTGTGGATACAATTTCATCTTTGTTATTGTTTTGGTTCGTGGAGGCGTCCATATTGGTTGTTGTTGATTATGTCGATGACCGTGTTTGTATGAAATAGTCAAAATACCTTCACTATGTAGTATTCTACACTTGACCTAGTATATATCAATTGTATATTATGCTCGATGACCACTTTCAATTTAAAATGTTTATGTTCTCCATTATTTTAAACCCATTTGACGGGAGGATTCGATTAACCAGCTATCTTCATTTAGCGCATGCCCAAAACTCGAGGTGGAGTTAATGCGGGGCGAACCCGGGTTAGTTACCGCGGTTATCTAGTGTGAACGCAAAGTGAAGTTAAAGTGAAGTTGTTGCTATGGAGACACGTGACGCTTCATGGCGTCTGTCAAAACAAATATATTGGTCATTTTAAGTAACTATTATTGATTCATTATTAATGTGCCACATATTTTAACTTGTATTCATGTGCCACCTATTTTAACTTGATGTTAATATTTAAAAAAAAAAATTAAATTAAATCTATTGATTATCCTCGCGGTATCCGTTTCGGAGCCCTTAAGGGAGAATAGTAAATTATTTTCTTTCATGGCGTTGAAAGAAATATTAAATATTGGAAATATCTAGATACAAGTCTCCTTTAAAATGTTTTAACATGAACTTTATCTAGAGCCTTTAAACACTTACGCAAAACTTGTTTATTATTGAGTGCTACGTCACACTTACCTGTGTAGGCGGTATCAATTTCGGAGCGGGTATTCCAATTCACTCCTAATGTATGTAAAATGGATGGAACAGTGTGCATTTTGTTCCAAGGTGCTGTCTTGCCATATTGTTCAAACGTTTTTTTTAACAATAAACAATAAAAGCTAAAAAATCCAAATTAACTTCAAACAATTTAACGTAATAACGATCCAACGCTGATAATGACATTAATTAAATTTTGTTTTTTATTTTTTTAAATAATTTTTAATTAAACAATTTTTTTTTTCAATTTCAATAGTAGATATCCTTATCTCAAATAAACAGACCCAAAAAATTTGAAATCAATGACTTTTGAACCATTTCTCATCCCTGTTTAATCTGTAAAATTGTAGAAATGAAGATCTCAGACAATAAGAAATGACACTTCCGGATTTCCATATATTTTTTGTTTGTTAAGAGTTGTCCCCTTTTTCTACACTTGAAATGTGTTCAATGGACAGACGACAAAAGGATAAACAACATTGGAATGACTTGCAGTTGCAACAATGGGTACATTTTTCAGGAAATTTGGGATATAAAAAATGGACTTAGGAAATACAGTGATATTCTATAGGTATTTTATAACGTATAAAATACTTAACCTAACTGAGAGCTGTCGAGACATTGCTTTGAATGGTGAACTGTCAACTGTATCGACAATGTAAACATACGCCTCTGATGTCATACTGGTCACTAGTTCACGAGTAATGAATATGCATATCGGCGGCTCCGAAACTGATACCTGGACGATACTTGTTCTTCAGATTTTTTCATTAAAAAATAGAGCGAGCAAGCGATTTTTTTGTGTCTGAAAAATGTATTTTTGGAGGCGCTAAAATTTTGAACAACCGACCGAAATTTAAAAAAAAAAAAGTAAACATATGAAACAAAAGGAGAATACTGTAGGCTTCTATTTTCTTATCACAGACGCTGTTTACATTTTTCGCGCATGCGTGGTTATTTTTGGCAAAGGTAAAAACCCATAGTGGGACAAATCGTATTTATATCATAACAAGTGTGAACAGAGGCGAACCCGGGTTAGTTAATCTGGATTAACTTACCCGGGTTCGCCCCAAGGCAATTTTTCAAGTGTGAACGGGGTATTAGGCTTCGGTATTATATTTTGCAGGGTGGGGTGGCATGGATAGTTGTTATTTGGATGTTTTTAACATGTAAATATGACATTTATTCTCATACCAGAGTGATGAAGGTTAGTCCAGAAAGGCATCGTCTTCACTAAATTAGATATTTACGTTTCTATTATTAACACTGGGTCTATATCTCTGCTAGTGATCTTAGCTGATTGTTGCTATCCTGTGTAGGCCCTTTGGTTTTGATGACTTCCAAAATTTTAAATTATTTGTCTTTCAAATCTTTCGAATTTGATCGTACCCGAGGAGTGTTATTCCAGAAACGCGTCGTGTGCACTAAATTAGATATCTACGTTTTTATTACAGGTAATAACCTGGAGCCATTTGCACAAGAGAAAACCAGCCAATCAAATGATACTACATGCTTAGAGATGGATAGCCACGAACTCCAACAACAGACGATTTTACAAAGTATTTCAGCATCAGAAATAAAATCACATTCGTACACAAAGTTTCTTCCCACATTACATATTTTGCCCCCACTTTCGTTGTATATAAGCGGGCGAAAGCGCATAGCAAGTGGTCGAAAGATCAGTAGCAGGGTAATGTGTGCGCTTGCGTCTGATAAATTGGTGGGAAATCCATTACACTCATTTCTTTGCCGTAAAGGTCAAGATAAGGAAAAGAAACTATTGGAATTTTGGACTGATATAAGACAATATTTGGATGCAGAAGACGGGCATAGAGATGAGGTGGGAAATCCTATAAAACAAAAACTTGCTAACATGATTTTTAGTCGATACCTGTCTTCGTCTACCAAAATTGGAGAATTGTTCTCAGAGAAAATAAAGCTGATGGTGTACAGACATTTATCAGAACGAGATGATGAAGCAATATTTAATTTTGCACAAGAGTTTGTCACTGAGGTAAGCTTTCAACGTTTCATAATTCAATTCCAGGGATATATCAAAAATATTTATGTTCATGTATAATAATTCCGTCTTGGTACGAAGAAGAGTTTGAAGATAACAGCTGGGTAATCAGAATCCGTAAATGGAAGATGACCAGACAACACAATGGGCAAACGAAAAAGAACAAAAGGACAAACAACTATCTACAAAATATACACATAAAACTAAAGATCGAGAAACACGAACTCCACTAAAAACCGGTTGTAATTACTCTTAATTCGCAATAATCACAGATTATGGTAAATTAGCGTCTTTCAAAGTGTACCAGTATATTTCACATTGCAATATCTGTTATAAATAGCAAATTTATGTATTTATAATTTTACCGATTAAAATGATTCAGAAAATTTCAAGCAATGTTTCTTTTTCTTTTTTTATCCTTTTTTATTTGTTTATTGGTTTCGTTTTCTGATTTGTTTTATTTTTTTTTTAAATTGTCGATGACCCAAATTATTGTTTCAGAACTTAAAGAATACATGGAAAACATTTATGGCAACAGAGACAAGGACTTTTCAGAGAACTGTGGTAAGTCATTTTTTTCCTAGTCTGATCCCAACTTTCTATTTTAAGCAGTTCAATGAATCAAAAGAAGAGTTTAAAGATACCAAAGGGATAATCAGAATCCGTATATTAAAGAAGAACAGACAACACAATGGCCAGCAGAAAAAGTACAAAAGGACAAACAACGATCTACACGAACCCCACTAAAAACCGGTGGTGAAATCAGATGCTCCTGAAGGACCTAAATATGTACATCAAATTTATCGAATTTTACATTTTTTTTCTTGAATGTCAAAAGATATTTTTTGTCTGGTTTGCATATATTAATATTCTTGCATAAGTAATGGATTGTTGTTACAAAAACACGATTAAAATTTAAGATTGTAATAATATCGCATATTACGCTGACCTGTGATTGTTTCCTAGTATAATATTGAACATTATATTATTGGTACCAGACAGGAGATATGAAAAGTTACACAAACAAAGAACGAGAACTGAAAGATATTCTCATACTTCCCGGTCCTTTCCTCGTTCGTGACTTATTACCGGATTTGTAACTATATAAACAAGAGGGGTGCCACTAGTGGAACAGGAAGTGCTTACCCTTCCGTAACACCTGCGTTCATCCCCAGGTTTTAGTGGGGTTCGTGTTACTCGATCTTTAGTTTTATGTGTATGTTTTGTAGATCGTTGTTTGTCTTTTAGTACTTGTTCACTTGGGCATTGTGTTGTCTGTTCTTCTTCCATTTACGGATTTTAATTACCCCTTTGATATCTTCAAACTCTTTTCATACCTAAGCTTTTGGCTCATGCTTGTATGCTATGAAAAGAACGTTTAAAAAGTGGTGGTCAACAATTCCACCAATATCAACAAAACGAATAATCTCCTCTCACATTAACACATGGAATACAAAAAGAGGAATAACGACTTATGACGTTGACAATCCAGTTCCTTCCATGGAACAGGCACCAAATGTGTATGTTACCGTGAATTTTTGATTACATGTAGATTTGTATATGTTTACATTTTCATTTCACAGATTATAATAGATAGATGTATGTGGTTTTACTTATACTATCACCCCTATTTTGGTCACATACTTTATTATTTTATTCAGTTATCGATTTAATAATAACTGGATATCTTTAATGTTACCACTCACTATTTAATAAAGTAACGACTTCTCCATTGGCCGAATCAATAAAGTTAAATTCGGAAGATGAGGATGATTATGGTGTTTAACGCCACTTTCAACAATATTACAGTTATATCGTGGCAGTCCGTTTTATTGGCCCCCCTCCCAGAGGGTGTGCTGGGGGTAGAATAGGCACCAGGTTTATTCGCCCTAGAGGCATTAGTCCTCAAAAAAGGGTCAACCCCGCGGGAACCCCGGGGTATTATAGAAATGGGACTGAGAACTTCTTCGGCTTGAAGGGGCGTCCGTCGGTTGTGCGGGATGTATAAATTCACAACCAGCCCGTCCTTCGAATGAGACGTAAATAAAGCCGTGGTCCCGTGTTGAGAGATTGCCACCCTCTTGGCACGTTAAAAAACACAGTGTAACAGCTTATTATGAGCATTATGCTCATGATGAATGGTCCATAGAAGACCTGTTGCACTGACTAAATTATCCGTCCCTACCCATCACCTTTCCTTGTTTCGAGTCCGGTGGCGTTTAAATTTTTTTCTCGTCCTGAATATAGCTGAAACATTTCTCGCTAAACGTTAAACACCAATCAATCAATTAATCAACCGTTTTATTGGTGGAGGAAACCGGAGTACCAAGAGAAAACCACCGACCTGCCGCAAGTCACTGTCACACTTTATCACATAATTTTGTGTCGAGTGCAACTCACCAATTGCGCGATTCGAACTCACAACGTTATCGCGATCCACAAACGGAACAAAAATATGAGATTAGAATAAATTTATTTGATTGTTAACGTTATAACATTTGGGTCGGACACAAGTTATTCCAACTTACAAAGGTCCTCTCCACATATGTACATACAATTATATTATATATTTCATGCACCAGCAAGTAATAATGTATTTAAAATAATTACATCTTATAACAAACAATGAGAACAAAAGAAAGGCTTTTTGAAATTACAGGGGCGGATCCAGGATTTCAAGTTTAGGGGGGGGGGCACTTAAAATAACCACGATTTTACGCAAAAAAATCATATTTTTTCCAATTTTAGGAGGGGGCGCCGGGTGCGTATTGAGTTCAATATTCAATCACACTTGCACATGTGGTCACCTCTATTAAGCAGTCACCTGTATTAAAAGGTCATCATTTTCTTGTCCAGCCATAGACAATTTTAGATGCAATGAACCTCATTTAAGATGTCACCTGTCTTAAAAGACTACTTTTCCTTTGTCCCAAAGGTGACCTCTTAATATAGGTTTGACTATATCTGTACGTAACAGATATGAGAGTGACCAAACAATGAACATTTGAAAGTCTGACTGATTATTCTCAGTTTTAACACAAACATTATTTCACCACGATAGTACATATATTTTTTTTCAAATCTAACTAATTCTTTAGGATATTAATTGCCAACATCATTCGATATATATGTGCTATCGTTTTATAACACACTGCTCATTCATTTTGTCCATATAGTGTAGAGAGAAAGACCATGCTAAGGATGTATTAGATCATCCTGGCAACATGAAAAAAGATCTCCTGAGGGAGCATCTATTCCTCTGCAAAACACCAAAAGGCGTGAGGACACAGATGTCGTCAGGTGATAATGGTCCACAAGATATACCATGCAGTCGTTCATCCGAGCTTTTCCCAGTAACCCTTACAGATGAACAAATAATGAAAGCCTTTGATTTTACAATTATTCTGGCAGAATATAGTGAGTATTTTTTTTTCTTGTGGTAGTTGATGTTCTAGTGAAATGTGTTAAGCGGTTGATGAACTTACTTTGCTGCCATGTATGTGTGTGTCAGGGGTAATCCGCGATTTTGCATCTTTCTAAGATTTTTCTATTTAGGAATATTTGAAATTGTTGAACACAAGTATAACCTGTTCAACAATTTCAAATATTCCTAATAGCTTAATTTTTACAGCAATATTTAATGATTCCTGATTTCAATTTCGATTATTTCCTGTGACTATTTGAATTTGCCGTTGGCGGATGAACACGTTGGTGACCTCACCATTCCAGCCCAGGTTATCGAGTATAACCAAAAATTTCATCGGGCGGATTAGCCAATCAGATTGCAGTATTCAAATCAAATTAAATTATTAAAGTTAGGAACTATTTCTACAGTATGGTATTTGGCTTTTGTTTTTCATTTATTTGCAAGTGTATTTGATGCGAATGGGAGTTTCGCCACAAAAGCATCACTAACAGCCCAACAGGTGAAAATGCTATAATGCTTAAATTCAGATACCTTGTTTCATGGAAAATAGATTTGATTTCAGAAGCACAATATTAAAAGAATGATCACCCATGTCAATTTTGTATGTATTAATCCAGTATACATAATATCCGCATACAAGTATGCACGTTGATTTACGATTGTACCCAAATGAAATTAGATCAATGCTTCAGAATTATATTAATTTACCACATACAGCGTTCACATGCTATCTTCCTTCCAGGCATGTAAATACCATCGCATTTGTCTGTCCTGCAATTTACAGCTTCAGATTATTCCTTTGGTATCATCAAAGTGTCTTAGATCTACAAAATAGATGTCTATGGTGTGGCATTATAGAGGTCTATGGTGTGGCTTTGTAGAGGTCTACGGTGTGGCTATATAGAG
Source organism: Gigantidas platifrons (assembly GCA_002080005.1). Taxonomy (NCBI): domain Eukaryota; kingdom Metazoa; phylum Mollusca; class Bivalvia; order Mytilida; family Modiolidae; genus Gigantidas; species Gigantidas platifrons. The sequence goes on from MJUT01059551.1 coordinate 151,653, forward strand.
GTCTATGGTGTGACTTTATAGAGGTCTATGGCGTGGCTTTATAGAGGTCTATGGTGTGGCTTTATAGAGGTGTATGATGTGGCATTATAGAGGTCTATGGTGTGACTTTATAGAGGTTTATGGTGTGGCTTTATAGAGATTTATGGTGTGGCTTTATAGAGGTCTATGGCGTGGCTTTATAGAGGTCTATGGTGTGGCTTTATAGAAGTCTATGGTGTGGCTTCATAGAGCTCTATGGTGTGGCTTTATAAAGGTATATTGTGTGGCTATATATAGATCTATGGTGTGGCTTTATAGAGGTTTATGGTGTGGCTTTATAGAAGTCTGTGGTGTGGCTTTATAGAGGTCTATTGTGTGGCTTTTTAGAGATCTATGGTGTGGCTTTATATAAGTCTATGGTGTGGCTTTATAGAGGTCTATGCTATGGTGTGGCTTTATAGAGATCGATGGTGTGGCTTTATAGAGATCTATGGTGTGGCTTTCTAGAGGTATATGGTGTGGCTTTATAGAGATATATGGTGTGGATTTATAGAGGTCTATGGTGTGGCTTTATAGAGGTCTATGGTGTGGCTTTATAGAGATCTATGGTGTGGCTTTATAGCGATCTATGGTGTGGCTTTATAAAGATCTATGGTGTGGCTTTCTAGAGGTCTATGGTGTGGTTTATAGAGATCTATGGTGTGGCTTTATAGAGGTTTATGGTGTGGCTTTATAAAGGTTTATGGTGTGGCTTTATATAGGTTTATGGTGTGGCTTTATAGAGGTCTATGTTGTGGCTTTATAGAGGTCTATGGTGTGGCTTTCTAGAGGTCTATGGTGTTGCTTTATAGAGGTCTATGGTGTGGCTTTATATAGGTCTATGGAGTGGTTTTATAAAGGTCTATGGTGTGGCTTTATATAGGTCTATGCTGTGGCTTTATAGAGGTCTATGGTGTGGCATTATATAGGTCTATGGTGTGGCTTTATAGAGATCTATGGTGTGGCTTTATAGAGGTCTATGGTGTGGCGTTATAGAGGTCTATGGGGTGGCTTTATAGAGGTCTATGGTGTGGCTTTATAGAGATCTATGGTGTAACTTTATAGTGATCTATGGTGAGGCTTTATAAAAGTCTATGGTGTGGCTTTATAAAGGTCTATGGTGTAACTTTATATACGTCTATGGTGTTTTCTTTATAGAGGTCTATGGTGTAACTTTGTATAGGTCTATAGTGTGGCTTTATAGAGGTCTATGGTGTAGCTTTATAGAGGTCTATGGTGTGGCTTTATAGAGATATATGGTGTGGCTTTATAACGGTCTATGGTGTGGCTTTATAGAGGTCTATGGTGTGGCTTTATAGAGGTCTATGGTGTGGCTTTATAAAGGTCTATGGTGTAACTTTATATAGGTCTATGGTGTGACTTTATAGAGGTCTATGGTGTGGCTTTTTAGAGGTCTATGGTGTGGCTTTATAGATGTATATGGTGTTGCTTTATAGAGGTTTATGGTGTGGCTTTATAGAAGTCTGTGGTATGGCTTAATAGAGGTCTATTGTGTGGCTTTATAGAGATCTATGGCGTGGCTTTATAAAGGTCTATGGTGTGGCATTATAGAGGTCTATGGTGTGGCTTTATATAGGTCTATGGAGTGGTTTTATAGAGGTCTATGGTGTGGCTTTATATAGGTCTATGCTGTGGCTTTATAGAGGTCTGGTGTGGCTTTATATAGGTCTGTGGTGTGGCTTTATAGAGATCTATGGTGTGGCTTTATAGAGGTCTATGGTGTGGCGTTATAGAGGTCTATGGGGTGGCTTTATAGATGTATATGGTGTGGCTTTATAGAGATCTATGGTGTAACTTTATAGTGATCTATGGTGTGGCTTTATAAAAGTCTATGGTGTGGCTTTATAAAGGTCTATGGTGTAACTTTATATACGTCTATGGTGTTTTCTTTATAGAGGTCTATGGTGTAACTTTGTATAGGTCTATAGTGTGGCTTTATAGAGGTCTATGGTGTAGCTTTATAGAGGTATATGGTGTGGCTTTATAGAGATATATGGTGTGGCTTTATAACGGTCTATGGTGTGACTTTATAAAGGTCTATGGTGTAACTTTATATAGGTCTATGGTGTGACTTTATAGAGGTCTATGGTGTGGCTTTATAGAGGTCTATGGTGTGACTTTATAGAAGTCTATGGTGTGGATTTATAGAGGTTTATGGTGTCGCTTTATAGAAGTCTGTGGTGTGGCTTAATAGAGGTCTATTGTGTGGCTTTATAGAGATCTATGGCGTGGCTTTATAAAGGTCTATGGTGTGGCTTTATAGAGGTCTATGGTGTGGCTTTATAGAGGTCTATGGTGTGGCTTTATAGAGGTCTATGGTGTGGCTTTATAGATGTATATGGTGTGGCGTTATAGAGGTTTATGGTGTGGATTTATAGCTTTATAGAGGTCTATGGTGTGGGTTTATAAAGGTCTATGGTGTAACTTTATATAGGTCTATGGTGTGGCTTTATAGAGGGTCTATGGTGTGGCTTTATAGAGGTCTATGATGTGACTTTATAGAAGTCTATGGTGTGGATTTATAGAGGTTTATGGTGTCGCTTTATAGAAGTCTGTGGTGTGGCTTAATAGAGGTCTATTGTGTGGCTTTATAGAGATCTATGGCGTGGCTTTATAAAGGTCTATGGTGTGGCATTATAGAGGTTTATGGTGTGGCTTTATATAGGTCTATGGTGTGGCATTATAGAGATCTATGGTGTGGCTTTATAGAGGTCTATTGTGTGGCTTTATAGAGGCCTATGGGGTGGCTTTATATAGACCTGTGGTGTGGCTTTATAGAGTTATATGGTGTGGCGTTATAGAGGTCTATGGTGTGCCTTTATAGAGATCTATGGTGTGGCTTTATAGAGATATATGGTGTGGCTTTATAACGGTCTATGGTGTGGCTTTATAGAGATCTATGGTATGGCTTTATAGAGGTCTATGGTGTGGATTTATAGAAGTCTATGGTGTGGCTTTATAAGTAATAAGTCGGAATAAAGTGCTATAATCTAGAGAACATATCAATGTGGTTTTGTTTGTTTGTTTTACAGGAAGAACTGGGCTGTTCAGTTATCAAACACCGACAATAGCAGATATTGCAGATGCTATAGTCAGTGACTATGGGAGTCTACACATCAATCATATGCCAGTAGTACGGCACAGTGAGTACAATGATGCTTAATCATGGTGGTGGGGGGCATGGACTTCCTTCTTCAATAATTTCAGAATTCGTTAGGAATCGATCATAAAAAGAAAGGGATGGTCAACAATTCCATCAATATCAACAAGATACACGATCACCTCTCACCTCAACTCACAAAAGAACCAGGGCATATGACGTTGAATATCCTGGTTCTGTCTTGGAATATGCACATAAATGTGGTGGTTGGGAGAGGTCATGTCGATCAATGGGATCCCAAACCTCCCCTTTTGATATCTGGATCCTCAACGGCAATACATGTATAAACAAATGCTAAATGCCATGTGTACCATATATGTAAGAACTAAATATGGTTATTGCAAGAATATGTCATTCCACAAACGCGATACGCAACCTGTCCAACTTATTTGTATTGCCAGCTATCCAATAGAAAAATCTCAAATTAAGAAAATAAATAAATTTCACATGGAATATACATTTTTACATTACAAATTTTGTCCATTGATTTCATTAGACAAAATTAAATCCATTTTATTTTTGAATGTTTTATATGAGTGTTTTAAACATTGCAAACCTTACTATACGTAAAGAACACAACTATTGCTTTGTGTAGTATGATTTGCATATCTTTATCTGACTCTTGCGAAAAGCTTGCTCAAATATACCGCTACATTTACACCATAATTACAAAACACGTGTAAACCTCGAAAAATGTGCGTATTTTTTTGTGTGGACTAAACCTATTAACGAGATATCGACCATCCCCTATTAATGAAATATCTACTAATTCGCCTCAATTCTTCTTCTTCTTCTTTCTTCTTTACATTTCTAGCCATCCTTCACTACTGAAGATTATTGGCCGAGCGCCGTATCAAATTTAGTTATACATAAAGATTAACATATATACAATAAATCAAAGGTTAAAACTATATACATTTGATAACTACTATGAGTATGAGTGATTATGGTGTGAAAATTGGAATCAAGGCAGATACTGGGATCATGCTCTTGAAACCGTCAACTGTGTCTGCAGTGGTAAATGTTGTAGGCAGTTGATTCCAAAGTGTGATAGACCTGGGGAAGAATGAGTATTTGTAGCAGTCTTTTGATGCCTGTATGTGCCTGAAGGAATTTGGATTTGTGTGTCTGGTTCTGGTGTCAACTGGAATTAATAGATTTGAATATTGTATGGCAACTAAGTGTTGTATGACTTTGTAAAAGAATATGAGTCTGTACCTTATGCGGAGCACCTCAAGTGGGGCCCAATTCAAGTCAGACATCATATCTGTTACAGAACTTGTATTGTGGTACCTGTTACTGACATAGCGGGCCGCTCTCCTTGAATTTTTTCAATTTGAAGTTTTTGCTGTTGTGTGTGTGGGTCCCAAATGGTGTTACAATATTCCAATTTCGGTTGGATTAAAGCTTTGAATGCATGTTCTTTGATGGCTGGTGAATGTACTTTTAAATTTATTTTAATGAATCCTAGTGACTGATTAGCTTTAGCTGTCATGGTGTTGATATGTTTGTACCACTTTAAGTTATTCTGAATGGTAATGCCTAAATATTTTGCAGAGTCAACTTTCTCTAGTGTGTGCCCATGCAGTTGGTATGTATGCGAGATTGTTTTCCGCTTTTGTGTTGCACTTAATACTGTACATTTGTCTGGGTGGAAGTGCATGAGCCAGTCTTGTTCCCATTGACCTGCAGCATCAATATCTTGTTGGAGTTTTATTGCATCTTCTTTGTTTTTTATTTGTTTGTATATGATGCTGTCATCTGCAAATAAACGGAGAGTGCTGTGTTGGATGTGTTCTGCTAGATCGTTGATGAATATGAGAAATAATATAGGGCCAAGTACTGTTCCTTGAGGGACACCAGATGTTACAGGTATTTTGTTAGATGTTTCTCCCTCAAGGATAACCGTTTGTGTTCTGTCTGTAAGAAAGTCTTTTATCCAGTGAAAAGCGTTGCAGTTTATACCATAATAGTTGTTTTGTACACGAGATGTTTATGTGACACTTTGTCGAAAGCCTTAGCGAAGTCCATTATTATGAGGTCAGTTTGGATGTTTTTATCTGATGATTTGGTCAGGTCTTGAATGAATTATACTAGTTGTGTTTCGCAAGAACGGGATGATCTGAACCCGTGCTGAAGATCGTATAATATATTATTGTATTCTAGATGTTTCATGATACTGCTTGCTACAACATGTTCTAAAAGTTTGCAGCTGATACATGTGAGTGAGATCGGTCTATAATTTATAGGGTTGTTTTTATCGCCTTTTTTAAATGTAGGACAGACACTAGCATATCTCCAGTCATCTGGAATTTTACCGGTTTTGAGTGACAAACTAAATAATGTAGTTAAAATAGGTGCTATTTGTGTACTGTACTCTTTAAGTATTCTGCCATGTATATTATCTGGTCCAGATGCTTTGTGGATATTTATATTTTGTAACAACTTATTAAATCCATTTTCAGTGATGTTAATATCAGGCATTTGTGGATGTTGACTCTGCCCTTTGTTTGGTACTGGGTCATCAGTTGCTGGTGTAAATGCCTTTTGAAACTGTTCATTAAGAATGTTTGCTTTAGTTTTAGTGTCAGAATGTAATAGACCATTTTGTCGTAATGTTGTTATGTTTGAACTTTCAGATTTTTGTCTCTTTATGTAAGAAAATAGATTTTTTGGAAACTTTGAAGATGTTGGTGTTTTGTCATCGTCAACTGGTATATTACATATCATTTGTTCTATGTACTGCCAATATGCTGTTCTCTGTTCTTTTTGTATGTTCGCTTTCATTTGTTTAAGTTTAGAATCTTTACACTTGCCTCTACGTTTTTATATTTCTTTTTGTATTTTGACATTTGTGTTTTTATTTCATTAGTTATCCATGGAAGGTTCTTTTGATGTTTAAGCATTTTCTGAGGGATGTTTTCTGTCACTGATCGATGTATTTCATTTTTTAGTAAGTTCCAGATTGTGTTGACATCAGAGTCTGAATATTTATCTTTTATTTCTTTTTCTAAGATACCCAAGTCTTTGTTTATATTTTCCCAATTTGCTTTTGAGTATTTAAATATTTTTCTTGGTTTTGGTTGGCATCTTCTTAAAGAAGTTATACATTCTATATAAACAATGTCATGGTCAGCAATGGGAGGCAGTGTTTCTACTTTATTTACTGTTGCTGGATAGTTTGTTAAAATAAGATCTAATGTTTTGTCTTGGCGTGTTGTTTTATTAACTACTTGAGTAAGCGAATTGTCATTTATTATATCTAAAAACTGTTGGTGTTGTTTTTGATTTGGGTTTCCTGGGAATACACTTAAGGTTTCCCAATCCATATGGCCAAGGTTCAAATCTCTTCCAACACTAATGACTGATTTTGAGCTAGGGTTGATTCTACTGAGTGACTGACTCAAAGGTTCAAGAGAAATATCATCATCTGGATGTGGTCTATAATACGTACATATTTGACATTTTCTTGCATTTGATATTGTCAGTTCAGCCCAGACCATTTCACAGTTTGTCTTCAGTTCATTCGCTTCATTTGAAAGGAATTCATTTGTCACAGCTATAAGTACACCACCATGACTGACCTTGTTTGTTTGGTGGTCTATCGGTCCTGTAAACAGTATACTGATCTTGTGGGAAGTATTCATATGAGGATATTGTTGGATCTAACCATGTTTCTATACCAATTATAACATCAGGTTTTGTTGTGTCTAATAATATGTCTAGTTCTGGTTTTTTGTTTTTAATAGATTGAAAATTTATATTTACAATTTTTAATGGTCTCTGTATTCTATTTTTTACTTTGATTTCTGATCTACCTTCATTTTCCTGGTTTGCAATAGGTGAGGAACAAGCATGTGGCTTTCCTGGACTATCAATTTCACTCAGAGCATGGTATGTGTTGTTTGTTGAAAAAGAAGACAACTCAGTTTGGTAAAAGAATGAGCTACCAAAATTTGGCAGTCCACACTTTATACAGTTCCATGATAAATTACTGATATCCATTAGATTGTACATTGTGGTGTCCATACCAACTGGGCAGTCAGTATGATACCAGGTTTTACATGTATCACATTCAAGGGCTTTACAACTCCAATTGACGTTTTTACCACAGGAACCACAAGGCCACCTGGGTGACCTCGGTACTGGGTTGAGTTCTACTTGCCCACTTAATAATAGTTTGATAATAAGATGTTGATTCTTCATTGTGGGTCTAAAAGTTTTGTTTAGGCAGTTTACTTTGGAAGAATGATAAAACCAATAGTATATACAAACATTATGGTTAGTATACTGATATGACTGGTAGGAAAACAAATAACTAAATGATCATGTGGGCTTTTGATCTCTGCATGTACAATATGTTGTGATACATTTTCAATCTGTGTTAAGTTCTTACACACAGCAAATATGATGAATACTATGACTAATATGTTCAACACATTGACAAGTACACAAATGTTAGACACACTATGCAGGTTATGACTGGACTCGTGTGCTTCCCACGAGGTAAATGATTGACAAGACAAATGAGCAAATTAATATATGAATAAACAAGTAAATAAGTAATATTAGTATTAAATAATTTCACCTTGTAGTAATCAATGTCTGAAAACCATGTGTTTTGTTTATACCGGAAGTGGTATTTGTAGGGAGTATCAGCTGTGAAAATTTACACAACTGTTCAGAACTCTTATTTTGAAAAATAGTTCACTCTTTTGTGTTGTAGTGTTGACAATAGCTAGTTATCAAATGTTTCCAACCAAAAGTTTATGAAAATGATGCCTTTAAACAGGTATTTCAGAACAAATTTCTGAGGACAAATTTAGTTCGTGCGGCACCCGATACTTAATTATTTTTAAAACATAAGGTTCTTCTTGCTCAGGCATAAACTATCTTAGCCAGTTTTTTAGCTGTTATATGTCGGTCATTTTAAAAAAATGTCGTTATATCTACTCAAGAAATTTTGGGTTTTCAAAATAGTAATTCATTGTTATAAACAACTTTATTGATAACTTCTATCGTGTTACCAAAAAGTGTCCTTCCTGTTACCAATATTGATAACATTTACTCATTTATAACTTATTTAGAACAAAGAATTGTGCCTAAGATACTAATCACAAATTAAACTCTATTTTGCATGTTTAGACAAAACGTGATTATTCTTGTATGAAAGTTAGCACTTCAAACACATTTATATAGTAGTGGATTTCCGTCATGTTACCAATATTGTCTTTGTGTTACTTTTTTGGTAGTTACAGGAAGGACAGTAACAGGACAGACTTACATAACATAATTCTGTCAAAACATGTTTTTTTTTATTTTTTCAAAGGCATTTATCACATGTGCAAGTGCTAGACAAACATATGAGCTCTGTTTACCATACATGAAAACTTAATTTGATTATTTTGCATGCTTGATAAAGTAATAACATTTCAGGCACAACTTAAAATTACTGTAGCAGTTGAACCTACCCTTTATGCTGAAATCCTGTTCTCTTTAATGTTTGTAAAAAATGGCGCCGATAACTTTTCCTGACAGAAAGTGAGGTATAAATGCGCATGGTAATCAGATGTTTGTTGAAAGAAAGACAACTCTTACTGGTCGATTTTAGCAAATGGTAACAGGAAAGACATGTAGTCTGGGTACATGTCTTCTAACCAAAATATGTGTTTGTCTACAATGAATAGGTTTCCTATGATATTAAAATTACACCCCTTGCCAGTTCTCTAAGCAATACAACTATTTTCCTGTGTTCAAACACTTGTAATGTTGAAGTTATTACGATGACAACACAAAACTTTCAGTTTGAGACATGGCATTTTCACTCAATATTTGATATAAAATTCTAAATAATTTTTTTATTTCAGTTGTTTTTTTTTAATTTTGTTTTTGTCAAAATGACCGATTTAGGTACGTTAATTTTCTTGCTCCAAATGACTGTACCAGATGAAGGTTGATCCAAAAACGTGTCGTGCGCACTAAGTTATTTATCTGCGTTTTTATTACACATTATTACAACACATGTGTCCAATGTTAGTACACGAGTGGAGTCATTGAATGTTCAAACCTCTATTAGTATACCTCACATAATAAAGAATCAATTCTATTGGTTAAAAGATAATCACATGACATAAAATAATCTGGATATTTTTGCTTCTAATCGCTGCCAACTGTGAATAACCCCAAGAATTACACACGTCCATTGAATAACCCTATTATTCAACGGTGAATACCCTCAAGAATTACACACGTCCATTGAATAACCATTTTATTCAACGGTGAATAACTTCAAGAATTACACACGTCCATTAAATAACCCTATTATTCGACGGTGAATAACCTCAAGAATTACACACGTTCATTGAATAACCCTATTATTCAACGGTGTAAAAACATGGAATAATACTTTAACAAATCAAATATTAAACAGTATATTTCAACTGTTTGTTCGGTATTATAAAACAGTTACGGCCCTCTGAATCGGTGAATATCCAAAATTGTCAACCCCACTTGGGTTATTTCCCTCGGGCTAAAGCACTCGGGGAAATAACCCTAGTGGGGTTGACAATTTTGGATATTCACCTCTTCCGAGGGGCATAATTGTATATTATTCTATATTAGTAAATTCTTTAGTATAGATTTCTATCAAAATCATTCTTTAAAATAAAAAGACGTATTCACCGCCTCAGATTTAATATTCACCGCGGTAAATCTCACGTGTTACTATTTTTGGAACATGGAACATGGAACATTTTTTATTTCAGAATACCCCTATTTCCTCAACATATAGAATAAAACAATTACTGTCTTTTGATTCTGTAAATGTTTGGATTAATTCACTTTTGATAAAAATGATATTCACTTCGCCCTTTAGGGCTCAGTGAATATCATTTTTTTTCAAAAGTCAATAGATCCACACATTTACCTCATCAAAAGACAGTAATTGTATATTATTAAATATAACAATAGTAATAAACAAATATACGGTGTGCATTTAAGTTTTCTAAGAGACTCAAAATCTTAAATACATAATGTAGTAATACATATGTATTAAATTAGTATGGCATGGGTACGATCGTATAGTAGTTGGATTTACATCCATATATGGAATACAGCATCCATCACCACTAATGTTGTGAGTTCGATTCTCGCCCGTAGCGAGATGATGAAGTTAGCCATTAACGTTGATTTCCGCCAGATTCCGCGGTTTTTCTCCACCAATATAACTGAATGCCACGGTATTATTTTAATATTGTACAATAGCGGTCTTAAACAGCCATAACCGATATTGTTTATTATTTGTGTTGATAATCTGAATATTAACCATTATTTCAGACTTCCTACACAAATTAATGAACAAACACAAAATTGACATCGCAAATCTGAAAGTATCGAGACGAGTTTGTATTGCTATATCACATGTAAAACTAGATGAAGAAGAAGAGAATGTTACAGATGAAAGTCCTATAGAGTGGCCTCCAAAACCAAGGTTAGTATCTAATAGTATCGTCTGTGTGTCCAGAAAATATAATACATGCTGTGGTCAAATGGATTGTTGAACCATGGTTAGTATTGTTAGGAAAATGTCTTAGACTGATCGGAATAAAACATGCTTTAGGATTTTTGATTTTTATTACGAGTGCATATCCAATTTTAGCAGCAATATTTCAGTTACATCGGAATGTTCTGTTTTATTGGAAACCGGCATAACTTGATAACTTCTATAACTGTCCACATGCATCTTGCAAACCTGTTATTATATCGAGTACACCCTATCAGGATCGGATGTTGAGCTTGCACACTTAATGGTCATAGGCACTATTTGTATACTAGTTCGATATAAATCCTGCTACCATAGAGTCGACAGATAATAATAAAATAACCGGTACAACATTTCAAAATGGACCAAGAAGTAGTCGACCGTTTATTTTTATAGAAGTTTGTCCAATCTCTGCATACGTATTCAGTTGATTTCTCTTAAATGTAATTGATTAATCGATTGATTGTTATTAAACATTATTTGATTGATCGTTTGATTGAGATATAAAGTTAAATGAAGAGTATTTAGTATTTCAATGATATTCCTGGTGGGTCTGTAGCCAATACAGTCATAGATTTACATTGATGTCGTCGTATTGGATGCATGTTCTGGTTGCCACAAACAAAGTCAGAATATTTACTCCTTCATTAAGCCAAATACAACAACTAACAAACCCATGTATTTCTATTAAATCCATGGAAATATCGCTAATAGTCGAAAACATGTGGAACAAACAAATTTTTGGGATGTATTTCTATGGAGGAAAATATCCTTAATATTAGTACTGAAATGTCGGTTTTAATTACAAACGTTTCATTGTTAATGCTTTGGCTGCTATGGATATAAGTCAAATATTTCTGACTTGGTATTAAACAACAATAATCAATTTACAGATCTTTTTTGGAAGCATTGAGCTCTGGCTCTGCATTGCAATATGAGTATTTCAAACGTTTCATGGCAGAACAGAATATGCCTTATCCGCTGGCATTTTGGTCAGATATGCAGAAATTCAGAGTGCTCCCAATAGGCCATTTGCGTCAATGTATGATGAAAAAAATAATTAGGAAATACTTCGGCAAGAACGCAAAACAAGGTAGGTTCTGCATGATAACAGCTAAATGGAATTTTATGTTAAATAAAACAGCATTCTTGAGTGCCGTAATGGTCATGATTTAACTACATATTATAGCACTTTCTACCATTATTACAGCGTTTTAACCCCGATGAACCAGTGGTGGAAAAATCTGTAATCATCTAGAGGATTAAAATGTCTCGTGCCTTTCCCCGCATTAATTTCAAACGCGTTAATTTCAAATTTTGAAATAAAGTTCGTGTTAAATAATGGGAGAAACAAATTCTCCTTCAGTTGCCCATGTGGGTTACGATATTTCTCCACTCCCGAGAGTTAAATCAAAAATTGTAACCACTCGCCTCACGGCTTGTGGTTAAAAGTTTAAATTTAACGAGTGGAGAAATGTCGTAACCCACGGGCAACTGAAGGAGAATCTATATATAAACAAATTATTTCAGCGTGTCAATCTAGTACATCATCTCATAAAAAGTTAACTTGTCTCTGTCAGTATAAAGTAAAATGATATAGACAATAACAGTGCATTGACTTGACATAAAATCGATATACGGATGAGGCTTATAATCGGGGAAAATGCGAGGGTTTCCCGAGCATTTTCCCAGATTCGTGCTGAATACGCATATCAAATTTTATGTCAAGTCAATGCTCTGTTATTGTCTTTATACTGCAATCATTAGTGACATCAATGGATATTACTACCAATATTCAAATTATTTAAAAAGTTAGTTACCCCCAAGAGGCTCCAACTGATTTATAAAGTTATAAACGGTCAGTGACCGTTTATCACTTGTAAATATACTGTCAACGCATTTTGACTGCTCAAATAGAACGATTGCAGTATAAAAACAAATAATACTATAATGTCGGAAAAAATCCAAATTAAAATATCAAAATCGTAGAAAGAGGCACAATCGATTCCCCTAACACAGTAATACATGGCCGATCACTTAAGTGGTTTGTCACAGGAACTTAAATAAAAAGTGGCGGGTTAAGCTAGTTTTATGGACCAAAAACCTTCCTTGCCAAATTACAGACCGAGTTTATAATGAGTACATGTACTCAAAAAATTTGGGTTTTTTTTTTATTGACAGTTGCCGATAAGATCAAATAACCGCCACAATAAAACTGAAATATTGTTGAAAGTGGCGTTAAACACCATAAACCCCTCCCTCTTGAAACCTTTCCTGACGTAGACGTAATGATCATTCGAATTGATTCGGATATCAATAGAACAATACATGTTTACTCATGTTTTTTTATCGGGTACTCCGATTTCTCCGTGGTCACCAACAATGCTGACAGCCACGATATTTCTTAGCCATATATTTCCACACAGACGTTAAACACCTATAATATATGTAATCGTTAGTATACTTAGGACTGTCGTGCATTTATTATCTAATCACTTGTTGGTGATTTTTTAAATATATTTTACTTTGTAATTCTTAGTGCTTGATGGTTTTATTTATTTATTTATTTATTTATTTATTTATTTATTTATTTATTTATTTATTTATTTATTTATTTATTTATTTATTTTCTTCTACATCTACCAAATACTTGACCACCATCAATAAAGTGTGTCCAAGGAAGCTGTTTATTCTATTGTGTTTGTTCTTGGCCACATTTGTTTAAATTTCTTTATCTAATGACATTCCCGGTAATAAAACCGTGATGATAACAGATAGCTATTGTAATATCATATTATGCTGTATCAATCCCATAAAAATATACTTTCGAATAAATTAAAATTATCTGATGAACGTAAATAAAGGCCATAAATAATGATTTCGTTCCCTTGGTATTATATATTTACAAACAAACGTCTTCTTAATCGTACATTTATTACTTTTAAGCAATATTGACATCTTTAAATACCCAGTCTCTAAATGAAAACTATAAAATAAAGTGATTTGCGTGTTGAGAAAAAAATTCATTTCCTCGCCTTGGAACGATAGTATACAATTTCGAATTTATTCCGACAGTTATCGATATTTCAAGAAGAAGTGATCGTATCTTACAGTCAAGTTCCACAGAGCTATTAAAAGCTTAAATTATTCATTATTTTTTGTAATTGTTATACTTTAGGCAAACTATTAGACTGCACTGATGATATCATATCACAAATTGCTACTATGGATACAGTACCCGTAAGTGCACTCATACTTGCTCAAGGCAGAGTCTATAAAGCAATGGAACGAAAATGGTAAGACCTTTTTTCTCTGTTGTGTTTGTTTTTAATATGAAAATAATGTAATCAATAATAGTTTAAACTGATTTTGTTTTCATAAAATATCCTAGAAGTCTTCAAACTGATCCGAATATGAAAATAAACGATAAGTTTCTTGCACATTCCACTGCCTATGATGATTATTGGTTCCTTCACGTCCAGTGACAAATAATCCATCCATACTCCGTGTGAAAACAAGTTCAACATGAATAAATATTATAGAGAAATGAGGATGGAATTGCATCACCTTGGCACCGACTTCTGACGAGCAGTTGGTAAGAACAACAAAGACAGCCATTTGTAATGACTATAATGTGCCTACTCCTTGTTTAATTTAGTCAATGGACATACATTTTGTAAGTATTCTTCACCCTCGATGTTACGCTTTATATTGCATATGAAACCACATTTTTCAAAAATGTTTATTGTGAAGTCATTTCTAAACGGATTTTGATCATTTTTACACCAGAAGAAGCAACAATATTTAAAGATTATTTGTTTATTTTAGCAGGATTGTCCGTTAGATTGCCTTTATTTTCTTATGATTTAAAGACATTTTTTGTTTTCTGACGTCAAATATTTTAACCAAAATAAAATCGGAAAAATCAACAATTGTGCTTAAATCACCAGAAAACAAAAACCATGCACACAAAAATTACAATCAGATAAACAAATAAAATTCAAAGAATTGTGCGTGTCATGAACTAAATTTCATAAAATTCTGCCCAGAGATAACTTTAAAATATTTTTTTGAAAAAATGTGGTTTTATATGAAATATATAGTAAAACAAAATCGAAGGTGAGGAATACTTATGTCCATGGACTGTGCATAAGTAGTATTTAACGTTCAAGTACGGCACCCACTGTGGTTCTCGGGCAGGTTTATCTTGTCATAGCGTGACAGCCCCTATACCCCATAATGATCAAGAGAGCATTTCCCCATCTGTCGCCCGGAAACACGATGGGCAGAAAGGTGGAGCGTGATTTGGAACCTTCACCAGTACCAAATCTTGAACATAAGACATTCTGTTAGATGTGTTCGTAATCATTACTCAATGCCATATGAAACCAAAACATCTTTAATGTGAGACCTCACTCCCGACTTGTAAATGTCGATACGTAGAAAGTATAGAATTTCTAATCCAGATTTGAAGTGAGATACAAACCATGAGCGGCTTTGTTCTTTAATATATTATAGTATTTACATATGTGTGTGTTTGTTATAAATGTTGATTTTATACGGATTTTATATTAACAAATAGACAGGGAATATGTGGTAAATTATTTATGTATGTTTCACGTCACTTTCACCCGTATTTCAGTAATAGCGAGGAAGCGGGTCGTCTTGTCGACGGATGAAACCACATTACGGGGAAATACATAAATCTAAGGCAAATGCTGGTATATTGTATCGAATAAGCCTAAAAATATTTTGTGTTGAGAGGCAATTATTACATAATAAGTAGATGTAGCTCCACCTATAATATGAGAGTAGGAACGACAACTTCTGATTCTCATAATAAGTATGAAAAGTTTAAAGAAACACATGAGGTGACCAGAAACCGTAAATCAATGAAGGACAGACAACCCAATGACCAAAAGACACCACACAGGACACCACCAGAGGCGGATTTAGAGGGGGCGTGCGGGGCGTGCGCCCCCCCCTAAAATTCGCAAAGCATATGTTATACAACGTTAATTAAGCAGTTCAACAAACAACTTTTTGTAACTTCAAGATAAAAAGCTTGTGTTATTTTGACCACAATGAATCCCTATTATTACTGTGGCAGCAATCTTATCTGAAACTGTTCAGAAGTCAAAATGAATAGTAATGATATTAGGAGTAAATTTGGGATATCATTCTAAAAAGCTCTACCCATTGATAAATGGTCATTCTAATATGACGCTCACAGGGCCCCTGTGATGACGCCGAGCTATCGTCAGTTTATATAATACTCAACAACAACACTTTTAGCGCAAACGCGGTAATGTTGTCAATTCGGCTATTCCGTGTACCCTCCCACGAAATGGTGTACGTTATACTGACCTACATTTACCGTAGAAAATTAAAATTCCGCGAAATGTTGTTGACAATTTTGTCACGTAAACAACATGACGTCATATGAAGACTTCCAGTCACAAGAACATAGAGATCCTGCCGTTTTTTTTGGCCTCGTGTACGCCTCCTTGTCGAAGTGGGATTTGTAGTATTTTCCCTTTCTTTTGAATTGATGTTCATCAAGGACAACATTTAGTAATCTCACATGACAGAAATCGTATCTTTGTGTTCGGGAGGGTAACGGAACAGCCAAATACATTGTTGTGTGTATAGGCGGCGTTTTGCAAGTAAATTACCGCATTTGTCCTATTAGAATCGAAATAATCCATGGCAGCCATTGTGTTATATTCATTTAACCATGGGCTGGGCCTTTATAATCGTTAATTTAACCCCTCGCTGTCGCTCGGGATTATAAAGGCCCATCCCATGGTTAAATGAATATAACACAATGGCTGCCATGGATTATTTCTTAAGTATACTGTCCGTCCGGATGAAGCTTTTCGTTTCGCCGTTGGTTCATTCATTGAAAACGTATGATTCGTTCTTGTTTATAGACAAACAAAGGTGAATATGTTAACATTAATGCTGCATGAAACGATTCTGATCATCTAATTTAGTTACGTTAGCTAATCAGAAATCAACAAGTTCATGTATTGACAATTTCCGCTTTTGTTTGTCTATAAATAAGAGCGGTCGAATCATATGTTTTCAATGAATGAATCAAACGACGAAAAGAACAGATCCATCCGGACGGGCAGTACTAACTAGAACCACCCGAAAGGACAAGCACCGAAAGTACAGACCAATTAGTGAAATGAGGAATGCTTTAAAACTAAACCAATAGTTCTTTGAAGGGTTAAAATATCGTGATCGATCAGTGATGAGTTGAACAATTCGCATCACGGTTGTTAAAAAAAAGTTTTACTTTAGGTTCTTATAATCTGACAAAAAGATACTGTCAACAATTATCCGACAAAATTAAGACTCAAAGTCAAGTTTTTTTGGTCTAATAAAAATGGTGTGGTTGATTCAAAATTGTCGTTCAAATAAATGTCTAATTCCTTAAACCCCCAGAGCTTCTGGGGGGCTCTGTCCTGGACCCACTGGGGACCTTAACCGGTCCCGATAACCATCGCCTACTCACGCCCCCCTAACTACAAATCCTGGATCCGCCCCTGACCACAGAGTCACCAAACCCTACCAAAATCTGAGGTGAGTTCAGGTGCTCCTGTAGGATGAACAATTTACACTGCATGTGGTATCTATGTTGTACATGGTTATATATATTTTTTTTCGATTTATCATAGTTCTGTTTGTATTTTAAAACTTTGTGCAACAGGTACCCAAAATATGTAGAAACATTTCCTGCAGATGAAAAAGTTGAGACAACAGCACTGGACCAAAATGAACAAGAAAATCTTCAAATTAAAAAAAAGAAGAAGAAAAAGAGAGCGGTTAGTTCATTAATGTGTTCAAATAAATATGTTTCTGATGGAAACAATATATTAAATGTTCTCGCCAGAATATGCATAAAAATAAACTTTATTGGCAGAAGAGCTAAAGGTGTAAGCCAAGTGAAGTAAAACTTTGAACTCAATTGTCAGCAGAGCCAAGTGAGATAATATATTTCTACATTATTGTAAGCAGAGCCAATACTGTAATCCAAGTGAGATAATACTTTTGTACATTATTGTCAGTAGAGCTAATAATGTAAGCCACGTGAGATAATTTATCTCTACATTATTGCAGGTAGAACTAATACTGTAAGCCAAGTGAGATAATACTTTTGTACATCATTGTCAGTAGAGCTAAGCCAGGTGAGACAATTATAGATTAATAAATGGCCTTTTTCATATTGCCCTTGTTATCAGCACGAGACCTTGATATCGGCTTTAGCCCGCGGGACGATATCAGTCGAGGGCTGATGACAAGGGCAATATAAAAAAGGCCATGTATTAATCTATTTATCACATATGTTTCCAGGGCAGATAACATGTTATTGCCTCGGAGGCAAATAGCAGGCTGCAAATTATGCTGTTATTACACATGCAAATTCGGCGTTATTTCAATAAAATATGTGATAATGCATTTTTACATTATTATCCCCCGCGATAGCGGTGAGGGGATATAGTAATAGCGGCCGTCTGTCTGTCTGTCCGTCCGTCCGTCCGTCTGTCTGTCTGTCTCTCTGTCCATCCGTCACACTTTCTTGTTTACGCGATAACTTGAGTAAACATGGATAGATTTGAATAATTTTTTGCATGTGGCTTGTAATTATCATTATCTTGGATGGGTTCTAACATGGAAATATTTGAAATAAGGGTTTTAGGGGAAAATATTAGTTTTTGGTTGAAAAATCAACAATTTTGAGAATTGTGTCTTGTTTACGACATAACTTTAGTAAACATGGATAAATTTGAATAATTTTTTACATGTGGCTTGTAAATATCATTATCTTGGATGGGTTGTTACATGGAAATATTTGAAGCAAGGGTTTTGGTGGCAAATCTTAATTTTTAGTTGAAAAATCAACAATTTTGAGAATTGAGTCTTGTTTATGCGATAACTTGAGTAAACATGGATAGATTTTAATAATTTTTTGCATGTGGCTTGTAATTATCATTATCTTGGATGGGTTCTAACATGGAAATATTTGAAGCAAGGTTTTTGGTTGAAAAAATCACCAATTTTGAGAATTGTGTCTTGTTTACCCGATAACTTTAGTAAACATGGATAGATTTGAATAATATTTTGCAAGTGGCATGTAATTATCATTATCTTGGATGAGTTCTAACATGGAAATATTTGAAGCAAGGGTTTTGGGGGAAAATGCTAGTTTTTGGTTGAAAAATCACCAATTTTGATAATTGTGTCTTGTTTACATGATAACTTTAGTATACATGGATAGATTTGAATAATCTTTGCATGTAGCTTGTAAGTGTGTTATACATTAAGACTGCAAGGCTGCTTTCTATGAATATATAAAACTAAATAGTATGCAAGTGCGGGGGGATACGTCGCGCATGCATGCGCTATGCGGTTCTTTTATTGAAAGTAGAGTTAATACTGTAAGCCAAGTGTGATAATACATTTCTACATTATTGTAAGCAGAGCTAATACTGTAAGCCACGTGAGATTAAGTGATTAACGATGTTTTTTTTAAACGAGAGGACTTTTCTCAGTCATCTCTCATTGAAGGGCGAAGCACTGAGATGAGAGATGACTGAGAAACGTCCTCGAGTTTAAAAAAAAACATCTTTAATTATTTTATCGCTATTTTGTATTCATAATTATATATCTTTTGTTGAGATACTGATATTTTTCTAAGCACAATATTGTATATCGTTAATCACTTATTATCAAGGATTTGGTAATGTGACGTCATTATGACGTCACATTGTTTATCACGAGACTACTTAGTTACTGGCGATAATTTTCCATCTCACTCTACTAGCGTGAGATGGGAAATTCTCAGATATCAAGATCAAAGGAAAATACCGCAAAATAGCGATGAAATTTATTTCTATATTATTGAAAGCAGAGCTAATACTGTAAGCCACGTGCGATAATTTATTTCTACATTATTATAAACAGAGCTAATACTGTAAGCCACGTGAGATAATTTATTTCTACATTATTGTAATCAGAGGCAATAGTGTAGTCCAAGTGAGATAATAAAGGACGAAGTACATTTAACTATATGATTTTTCATAGAGTATTGATATCCCAAACATCTGTTCACCGGAAGTTTGAAAAAATAGATCAATTGATATTTAGAAACGCAAAAGAAATATATTTCAATGAAAAATTCCCAATTCTTTAATTATTTACTCTATACAAAATCAAAACAAACTTGAAATAAAATTATAATTAAAAAATCTCTATCTACGAGATTCTCGGCGGAAGAGCGTGTAGGTTAAATGAACGGAACAGCCATGTTGTTGTTGTTGTTGTAAGTAAATTCCTCCGTTGACTCGGAGCACCCTGCAATCACAGGTACATTTTGTAAATGTCACTATTGGTGGGGGTACAATCCAGCCAAATAAAAAAAAAACTTTAAAAATTACTTGAAAAAAAGAATACATTCCATTCTCATTCCTCTCTCTAAACATTATAGGACTTCGTTCTTCAAACAGGTTGTGCCTGTCTCATATTACTGTTGTACATCATTGTCAGTAGAGCTTTGCCAGCCGACATAATACATTTTTACATTATTGAAAGTAGAGTTAATACTGTAAGGCAGGTGAGATAATACATTTCTACATTATTGTAAGCAGAGCTAATACTGTAAGCTACGCAAGATAATTTATTTATAGATTATTGTAAGCAGAGCCAATACTGTAATCCAAGTGAGATAATACTTTTGTACATTATTGTCAGTAGAGCTAATAATGTAAACCACGTGAGATAATTTATTTCTCCATTATTGCATGTAGAACTAATACTGTAAGCCAAGTGAGATAATACTTTTGTACATCATTGTCAGTAGAGCTAAGCCAGATGTGATAATACATTTTTACATTAGTGTAAGCAGAGCTAATACTGTAAGCCACGTGAGATAATTTATTTCTACATTATTGTAAGCTGAGCTAATACTTTAAGCCACGTGAGATAATGTATTTCTACATTATTGTAAACAGGGCTAATACTGTAAGCCACGTGAGATAATTTATTTCTATATTATTGTAAACAGAGCTAATACTCTAAGCCACGTGAGATATATAGAATCTAACACCGGCAAAAGTGCAAGACAGGGAAATCTCAGACACCCGAGGGTGTCGGAGATTTCCCTGTCTTGCACTTTTTGCCGGTGTTTGATTTTATTTCTCACT
>MJUT01059551.1:178960-193668 GCA_002080005.1 Gigantidas platifrons
ATCTAGAACATAAGTGGACACGTTTGATGTTATGCCCATTAAGAAATACGTTCAGGAAAACTCATGAATCGCAACGGAAACCAATTAAAACGACAAGCTTGAAGTCAGATGATGGGATTACATTAATGCGTATTGTTGATTTGAGCGGTAAAATTCCGGAAAACACCGTTTTATAGAAATAGCGTGTAGTGATACGGGAAGGTCTATTTATATTTCCACGGGTAACTGAGGTTGTTGACATCGATTCAACGTCTTGGAGATCGAAAATGACTGTTAACATGCACTTATTTCGCGGAAATAAGATTGTTCAAATGAAAAAGTAGTTTTCAAGGGTTTTCAAGCACCTTTATTGGAATTCAAGTACTTTCAAGTCCTTGATTTTGCTACTTTCGTTTTCAAGTACTTTCAAGGATTTCAAGCACCTGTGCGAACCCTGAATTGTGTACATGTGATTAGAATTGACAAAAGTGATATCTGACACAAAGTAAAAGTAGAATACCCCTGGAAAAGTGACAATGCCATTTGTTGAATATTAACAAGGCAAGACTGAGATACATCCACAAACACTGAAACACATGAAAAATCAAAACTCAAAGCTACACCTTGGGCATTATGAAATATCAGTGCAGTTCTATCAGTATTATACAGTAGTTGTTCAGACCTTGCATCAATATTTATGATGAAGAACACCAATAATAGTGCCTTTCCTTTGCTTTATAATTACATTGTATTTCATGGATTGTGGCTCGTGTACATTTACCCCATATTCATTTTTTTTTACAATTAAATGTAATAAAACTATGCCATGTACAATGAGCAGCTATTAAGTAGCTGTATATAAATTTACCTGGTATATGATGTCATATCAGAAAGAAATAAAAATATGGTCAATAAACTGTAATTTTTAACTTTTAACACGAAGTCGAAGGTCAAAATGGAAGTTACATCTTTTGTAATGTCATACCCGTTGCTTTTTATTAGATGGCGTCCTCATCCGCTACGCAAAGAAAGTAATGAAGTTCTGTTCGCTTGTACAAGTCACTTTTTCTGTTGGCGTTGCATAAAAAGATCGTAATCTGGCATCAATATCTGTTTCGAAAAGTTTTCAAAGTCTTCCGGGTATTTTTTTTCTAGTAAGTAGCTCCTGAATGTTTTTACCGCGTACCTCGTTGCATTTTTAGTGTTTTGTGACGACCTGGAATCTGTAATTTGATCCAGTTCTGCTTCATTCAGAGACGCAAACCTTCCAGACGACATTTTATTTTCTAAATTTTCGAAACATTGGCGGACAAGAGATTTCCGGATTACGCACAAATGGAGATAATTTATATAACATTTCGGCCCGGAGCTCCGGTCCATATACGATATATGGACCGGCTGACGTTACATAGCTAAATAGTAGTAATATATTACTAAGTATTATATTTAACAAATAGTTCATGGCACTAAGGGCCATATGGCAGTTTATGGACCGGGATGTCACCCACAAAATGGTATATGGACCGAAGCGAATTCCATTTCATGTTCTTCAGTCACTGATTATAGTTTAAGTTTACGGTACAACCATGAAATACAAATGAGGGTGGTTGTTTTCTTGTGGTAGTTGTGCTGCAATGAACTTCATTATATTTATTGACTTTTTCATGTACTATTGTTTTTTGGTTTGCGGTTTCAAAATTTGTAATATCGTGTAAAACCATTTCGGACTGTGATGCTGATAAGTACAATAATTCATCAATATTGTCATTTTCATCAAACATAACGTTGTCGGCATTTTCTTGAACAACAATATTTTCAGCTGATTGTTTATTATGGGTTTCAATGTTATTTTCACTACTCGTGTCAGGTGCTGTAGCTTCCCTTGGAACAAGACTACTTAATGTCTCTGAAATTTTTCTTTTCTGAGTGGTCGAAGTATCTCTTGAATAACTTTTGATAGATGCTTCATTGCGGTGTCCCGAAACGGTAATAATATGACGAGCTTCGAACCCGGCCTCGTCCAATGCTGTTATAGTTGTCGCGCTAATACAATGGTTGGTGTATTGTGTTGATAATTTTGCTAGTTTTGAGAGATCCGCCATCATACTGCCTAGTCGGTTTTTACCATGGGGACGTTTCACATACCAAACTGATTCAAACTCCATGAAGGAATTGCGTGGTGTTTGAAACAGTGCAGGACATTCAGGATTTCTCTTTGACAGATATTTACGAACACTATTAACTGGACACAATTCAGTATGTGTTGCATACATTCTAACAGTTTTATTGTCTTGTTCGGAACTTAACATACCCTGGTGATTCTTGGTAACCTCAGACATGACCTGACATAAGTATTATTTTCCCTTATCGTCGGTTTTGAATGCAAACATTGACGGGGTAAGCTCCCTCTGATTTTCTCTCCCCTTTCTGCAGAAGTGCAGGCATATTTCAAACCACACCTTGTTCAAAAGGCCACTAGGAGAATTTACATTAAAAGCAACGGATAAATACAGTTTCTTTATATCTGTGAGTTCAATACCGTCTTTATGATCGATGTCGCCCTTACCCTCTCGTTGTACCAGTTTGCACATTGATGTGAACATGTCATTAGACTTCTTAAATTCAACACCCTTAGTAATGTCAAAACCCATTGTTTTGGAGATATGGCGAGCAATTCCACTACGAATGGCTAGCAGAGATGTTCTTTTATAAAGTTCCCCTTTTCCACTACGAAGCTCGNCATAAAAGGTCCTCAGGCACTCATCAAGTTCTGTTTTTGTCCAGTTATCAATGTCTTGTGGTATATCTTTTTCACTGAGATATGTTAAAAATGTCTTTGTGGCAAACTTTGTTGCATTTTTTGTGTTTTCCGAGTCCTTAGCATCAGTTATTTTAACCAAATCGTTCTCGGACAAACTCGCAAATCGTCCAGCCGACATGTTGGCTAATTCTCACTATAAAAGGTGGAACAAATCCGGACCGATAAAAAGCAGAAATATTATAATGGACCGGACAAGAGATTACGTACAAAGGGGGATAATTTATATAACATTTCGGCCCGGAGCTCCGGTCCATATACGATATATGGACCGGCTGCGCTAACAAAGACAAATAGGGAAAATAAAACGTAAAGTATAATATAAAGTAATATACGAATTCTTCCTTGTTCATAAAATTGTTATCAACGTCAATATACGAATCCACAGTTAGTCGAGTGAAGGGTAGTCCTCTGTTTGCAAATTTATCCAAAAACAAACACCATAGCGCATGCTGTTAACAATACTCTTATTGCTGAAGATGACAAAACAACCAGTTTCAATACCAGTGGAGCAGGAACTGCCTACCCTTCCGGAGCACCGGAGTTCACATCCGGTTTTTAAGTGGGGTTCTTGATCTTTAGTTTTATGTGTATGTTTCTAGATCGTTGTTTGTTCATTTGTATTTTTTCATTTGGCCATTGTGTTGTCTGTACTTTTTCGATTTACGGATTCTGATTACCCCTTTGGTATCTTAAAACTCTTCTTAATTCAAAGTTATTTGATATTCGAGTTAAGGCATTTTGAATGTATATTAATTGAGATTTGAAGGCATTTCTATGGGAATACAAGCAGTCAGTGCTTGGCACTCACATGGTTTATTAGATATAAATTTATTACTGAATTTTACAGTTCCTAAATAATGTAATTATTATTAATAAAACTGAGGTGCTCCTCCCTCTGTAGAGGTGACCTTGGTCGATTTTGGTTATCTTGTTTAGGCACTTTGGTTTTATTGCTCCCAAAACATTACATTATTTGGCTTTCCAATCTTCCGATTTTGAGCGTTCCATGAACGCATCGTGCGAACTAAATTTGATGTCTACGTTTTTATTAATACACTATATTATACATGTACTTATTTTAATTTCAATCATTTAATCTTTCTATTTGTAAGACAATGAACCAAAATTCCACCCATTAGTGTTCATGTCCTATTTCTATTGAAAATTTATTCCTAAATACGTGAGTTAACAATGATGATATCATGATAGCTTGCTGATCGAGCAACTGACTCCATATCCAATTTTTAGTGGGTTTAGTGCTGCGCTATTCTTGTTCGACCTTTATCTATTCTTTTTGCCGTTCTATCGTTTGTCCGTTGGAATCTTAAATTACAAAAAGGGTGCACTCGACTCGCAACCGCAAGTGATAAAGTTTACCAGTTCCTTGCCCATGGTCGGTGGTTCTTTCCGGGTACTCGGCTTAATTCCTCCACCACTAAAACTGGTCGCCATGATATATACCCATTACATACATAGAGTGGTGGTACAAGACTTTGTATCAGGTCGAGCCCGTTGTGTGAACCAGTATCACTACGAGTCGCGATAGCGACAAGTTGTGATGCGGTTAGTTCACGAAACAGGCAAGACCTGATACATAGTCTTATAACGTCACGTTATTTGTTGCCGTTCTTTTACCAATGTCGAATTACTGTTCAATCACTTTCAGTGTCACTGTACAATCCGACAACGCTTTTAAAAAAGAAATGTGGACCTTACAGGTGCCGGAAACATTGATACTGTCTTTACGTTGCCTACATTGACGTGTTTTTCGCCGGATTCCAATGATATGACGTCACGACAAAGGAGTTCGGAAGAGAACGTCTCGTGCAACGTCGCGCCATTCTTTTATCACCACAGTGTGGTGATACAACATTTTGTATCAGACACATTGTATCACACAGGCTACTTTCGTTAATTTCAAGGGAAAACGTACATAATGTTAGATAAAGCTGAAATATTGTTGAAAGTGGCGTTAAACACAATACATAAATCAATCAATCCGTTGGAATCTTCAAGCTTTTCTCCTACTGCTCTTTTCTTTTTTTTTTTTTTTTTTTTTTTTGCTAATTTAGAAATTGCAAAATATTCATGTAGTTTATATGATTTTTGAATAATTAACCGACACGATATGTATATGTTATCTGGATGTGAATTGATTGATACCGAAAATATCAGCCTGCCGAGCCAGAATATGAAGTTTGTTGGTGAGTGAGCGAAGCGAACGAGTCACAAACCTCATATTCTGTCGAGCAGGCTGATATTTTTCAGTATCAATTATATTGATATTTAGATGACATGTTTATCATCCTTAAATCAACCATAAACACGGATACATCTATATTTGTATTTTTCGCGGGAAAAATTACATGATTCAAAATATTCAAAATACGCTTCCCCAAAACAGTAGTTCATAAGTAGTTTGCAAAATATACCATTCATTTTTACAGATTTATATAAATGTTAAGATTGTTGGATTTTCCCTTTAATGGGAATGTTCATTTTTTTTATATTACAAACATCAAAGTCACCCATTTTCATTAAGGTTTTGCTTACCAATGCCGTTCCGGTTTAGAAAACATGACGGTCACAACCTCCTTTATGACGTAAACAATTATGACGTCTGAGGAGAGGTTATCAAGAATTGTGTAAAGTACATTTTTGTAGGACGATGTTTGTTGATATTTCTAACGCGACAGTTCTTAATTTGATATATGTTTTAAAAAATAATGTTAACTAGCTAATGGTGTAGATGAATTGTATTTATTGTTGCCATCTTTACAGGAATGATCGTTTAAATGTTAGGAGAATTTGGTGATAACTCCTGCTGACTGTTGATAAGTCCTGCTCAGCTCACGCGGACTTTGATACGAGTTTTGTTTATGGAGCCAGCAGGTAGATATAGCCGGAGGGAAGGATGATAAAACTGAAATATTATTGAAATTGGCCTTAGCCATTATAGTCCTAGAATAATTAATTATTCTGTACTTTTTAGGTACGTAGATCAAGTAGACCATATTTACAATCTTGAACACATGTCTGCAGAGAGCATGGACTTTTTAAATCTTAAGGCTACACACATAATAAACCATTACCTAGCTTCAGAGATTCCTCCTCGTAACCAGGTAACTACTTGCATAAATTAAAAAAAAATTAAAACAGTAGTAAATGATAAATTGCCTGTACCCCAGATAAGCAGTATTGTTCACCCATAAGAAGGTGAGATAAAGCTATCTATATATAATATACATTTGTATAATAATGTAATTATTAATAAAACTAATATGTCTCCTCCTTCAGACATAAGTGATCTTAGCTGATTTTGGCTATTCTGTTTAGACGCTTTGGTTTTATTGTTCACAAAACTTTAAATTGTTTGGATTTCCAATCTTTCTATTTTGAGCGTACTTGATGAAGATTATTCCAGAAACACGTCGTGCGCACTAAATTTGATATCTACGTTGTATCACACCCCAAAAGATCAAATACTGTTTGTCTAATTCGAGGCTTGCCGTGCATTTGAGTGATAAACACTATTTCAAGCGAGCGTGTGAGATTACATAGTTTGACGGGAGAGGTGTTGATATTTTTCTAACCTGTATCCTTTGTAGTAAAAGCGTTGTTAAAGATAAGGGAGTAAAATAAGTCGATTTCATTCCCTAGCAACCGTGAAATTATCTTGTCTCACATGTGACTACTTGGCGCATTGTAGGGGGAGCCTGGACGGTAACGGGGCCAGTCCATGGTAGTGATGTTAGATTTATGCTTAGAAGTCAATTTCCTTAATCGCTCGGGCACCTAAGGTTCAAATATTAATGATACACACATACACACAGTGTTGTTGAGGACGTTGGCTTGAACACAGGCCTAAACCTATTGACATGTGTTCACTCCTGATGCCATCTAAAGTGTGATGGTTGATTGTTACAATATTAATTGCCAAACAGACATTGCCTATTTCTCTGTATTTTAAATCGTATTAATAACATGTTTAAATCAAACAATTCGTGCGCAGAAGAGACATTGATAAGAACACTGGTGTAACTACATGTTTGAGCCCTTAAAAGTAGTCTAACCCCGCCACTGTTTATTGAAGTGCTTGTACCAATCGAGAAAAGTGAGCGGTGATGTGTTTGTGTGCTAAGGGTATTGATGTTGCCTCTTTATAAGGTTTGATATTTGATTTAGGAATTGCTCCGACAGTGTGTTCATTTTATTTATTACAATGTTGGCAGTGGTGGTGCTAATATCGACGTGAAGATGGTTATTGTATCGTTCAGTATCATAATCTTAAACTGAAGGGGATCTAACTTAATTTATTACTATTTTCAAGGTAAATATATCCAATGAATTAGCCCAGAATATTATAACAACACTAGAGACTGAAGGTCCATGTCGAGGTCTCTTCCATGATGCACAGGTCACACTCTTTCCATTACTCTGCAGTTACTGGAGAAAGTGAGTATTAACTGTCATTTGATATTAAAAGTAAGGCAACATATTATCTAGAGGAATGTTATCATGTTATAGGTGGGATTACCATCTGCTTGGGCAATCAGCACCGACCACCGCGAAAGAACTGAAATCGATGTTTACTCTAAGTGAACAAGTACTCCTACCCTCACGCAGAGCACGTGTGTCACCCTCGTCTTCAGTGTGGTTCATGTTGTTCAATCTTTTATTTTCTGTGTGGTGTGTTGTCGCCATTGTTTTTGTGTGTGTGTGTGTGTTTTTTTTTGTTTTTGTCCTTTATCTTTTGACCATGTATTTTCTTAGAGAAAACCCAAAGGACAATCAAGAATGGACAATTCAGAGATACTGGCAACATTGGGTACACAAGATGAAGACAAACCAAACAATACCAATATGTATTTGGTCACCACTATGCGCAAACAAACCCAAATAACATAAATAATACATGAATTGCTGCTTCTCTTTAATGCAGTTAACTACCAGGATATAATTATTATATTTTTTAAAGTGATCAAATGCACATAAAAATCATTATCGTAATTGGACACAGCAACAGAAGTTATCCTGATTAGTACTATAATGTTGATCAATTTTCAGTTCCTAAAAAATAATGTAATAATTATTTCAACTAAGCTTCCCTTCCTCAGGCATGGTTGGGTAACCTCAATCGAATTTGGATATCATGTTGAGAAACTTTGGTTCACTTCCTTCTGAAAAAGACATTTAAATTATTTAGCTTTCCTATCTTTTGATTTTGAATGTACCTAATAAAAGTTGTGTCAGAAACGCACATTGCTCACTGAATTATATATCTACGTTTAAAGTGATTTGTTATTTGAAAGCGGTTGTTGGTTTTCCAACAGTGGATTACGTATATCACGAAACAATTTTAACGGATTAGCATTCATTTAGAAATTTAAAAGAGTAATCATTTGTGTAAATCGAAATGAGAATTGAGAATCGAAGCGCATTAAACTATTTTACTATACTATCAGTAGCATAGGATATTGTTTGGTTATTTAAAAATCTCCCGCAATCAAACTATTCATCTATTATTAGTTGATCACAGTGTCATCTATGGCATTGTTTGTGAATTTGTTCAAACATGATTAAACAAACATGTTTTGTTATTCAAATATCTGATTATTTGCTTTCTTCTTTTTTGTTTTGTTTTGACTTCTTTTTTTTTTGGAGAGGGGGGGGGTTGTTGTTGTTGCTTTTTTTTGTGTGTTTTGTGTTTTGCTTGTTTGTTTTCTTTTGTTTCTTGTTTGTGTTATTGTTATATTCATACCCCCGCAAACAAAGTTTGGGGGTATATAGGAATCACACTGTCCGTCCGTCCGTCCATGTACCTTGTAAGCGCAACTCCTCCTAAACGGCTTATTGGATTGTTATGAAACTTTACACACTGGTAGTACACTACCTGCAGATGTGCATGAAGGAATATGGTTGCTGTCCAAAATTTAAAAGGGGAGTTAATTCAACTTATACTTTCACGAAAAAGGGGGGGCATGTACCTTGTCAGCGCAACTCCTAAACGGCTAATTGGATTTTTATGAAACTTTACACACTTGTAGTACACTACCTGCAGATGTGCATGAAGGAATATGGTTGCTGTCCAAAATTTAAAAGGGAAGTTAATTTAACTTATACTTTCACGAAAAGGGGGGGACATGTACCTTGTAAGCGCAACTCCTACTAAACTGCAAGCGGGGGGTATCACTCAATGAGGTCACTCACAGTTCTAGTTCTTTTTTGGCATTACGTCTAGACATTATACCATTACAGTATTGTATAAGGAACATTTGTAGTCAAATCCTGTTCGTTAATTTCCACGTTTGTAGATGTTCGCCAGGCATTAGTATTTGAACATGAACAAAGGTGTTGTTTTAGAATCCCGCCAGACATTTCTGATCTTCATGGAATATACCAGTGTGTTTGTACATATAATGATGATAATGAACTTTTCCTTTCTGCAGATGTCAAAAAGAATGGCTAAGCAATCACACTGCCGCTGAAGTTATGAAATTAATAAAGAAAGATGAGATGGAAAGATCATGTACACCACACAAATATGAGGAGGTGCCCGACTTCATGAGAGTACGATCTTCACAAATTAAAATAAAGAATCAAGTTATGACAGGTGAATAATTAATTCTTATCAATCTGATAAATATCTCTAGAAATCATTGATTAAATAACACATATATCAAAAACTTATAAAAATCGTTCATTTTAACACACTTTATATATATTTTAGTCCAATGCTGTTCCTAATGCATTGTTATCGACGTTTTAGTATTCTACCACATGTAACAGGATGGAAGGTGGTCTGAAAATCATGTACATTGACAAAATACATAATGAAGGCTGATGCACCCGAGATTGATTTTCATTAAGTCAAGATATGGCCTAACGGCAGCCATTCTGTTGGTATTTTTTCGACGTCTGTGTATATTATCACACCTCACTTTTTTCACAATGTTGTTTGAGATAGTGAGCGTATATTTTGTAGTGAAGTAGTGTATAGTTAAAGAGTGATGCAAGCAAACTATATTTTTATGAAAACATCAAGATAGGCTAACGTCGACCATTTTCATGAGCTTCTGTTTGTATTGAAGTTGTCCATACTGAAGGGCTTGCGCTTGCCAAATATCTCTATTTAGTCAAGAAGACCTTAGGGAACGACCATTTAACTTGAAAAGGGGAGAAGGGTATGGTTTTTTCCTAAAAAAAATATTCTGATTCCCAATGTTGCTGAAAAAAATATTCTGATTTTGGTGGAGGAAAACAAATAATCTGATTAAGAGTTATTGTCATATAACCTAATGTTAAATTCTGAAAAAAAAATTCGCGCTTTGCGCGACAAAAAAAAAAAAATTCTAACTCACGTGTTGTCCGAAAAAAAATGTCTGAACGAAAAAAAAAAACCATACCCCCTCCCCCCCTTGCAAGTTAAATGGTCGGTCCCTAACGACAACCATTTTATTGAAAATTTATTGTCGTTTTTTTATGGTGGCCATCTGTAACTACAGGCAGGTGCTGTAGGTAATGCATAATAAAGTGTACGCGAAATATGTTTATTATAGAGACAAAAATATATCAAGATGGCTGAATGGTGGCCATTTTTATAATATTTTATCAAAGATATTTACATATGTCAGACCGTAAGGGACATGTATCGCTTGACGATAAAGGTGATATCAGAAATAGTACTGGTGGTTTTCACACGGTACTCTGGTTTCCTCCAGCAATAAAATGTAAGCCATACATATTAACTAAAATGCATTGAAACTGGCGTTAAGTTTCTCCAACATAGAGCATAATATACCTCCAATGTTGGAAATGTATATGGAAATGCAATACATAGCTCAAGTCAGTGATTTACGACAGGTCGGTGGTTTTCTCCGGGTACTACGGTTTCCTCCACCAATAAAACTGACCGCCACGATATAACTGAAATATTGTTGAAAGTGAAGTTAAACAACACAAATCAATCAACTTAAGTGGTGATAGGTATTGATGTAAATCTAATTAACATACGTTCTAGAACGAATTTATACATTATTATACCTATGAAAAAGACTATTTATAAATATTATATTTACTGGTAAATTCTAAGACGCGATATATATATTTTTTCGCGAATTCTTAATCTTTTTGGTTCATTGGAGGTAACACAGTACTGGACATTCACAATTCTCGGGATTTTTCCTATGCTAAATTAAAATCCCGAAACGTGGAGACAACAAACGCGGCGAGTAGGATCTGTATCCGTCTATGGTATCATAATCTCTTATGCTGTTCGGTATAGGGAAACACTTATTGACAGGATATTCGGGTAATAGCAAGTTTATTATTCCCCTCTCCTCCAACTATTGTCCGTCGTTTCGCCTAGAGCAATAATTTTCTTACTATTACCGTCATTGCATTCAATAAGTCTATAATATTGCATTGTATATGCATGGGTTGAATATTTTATCTTGACCAGCAGTTTTATTTCAGATGATGAGCAGTTTATTATCAGCTTCTCCTTGCTAGATGGTTTTAACTTAATTTTACCGCATCCTGAAGATGAATCCCGAAAACAAACTATTACGAATTGTGATGAAAAGGCGAAAAGGAAAGAAAAAGACAAATCGAAATTCAAATCGAAACATTTGTCGAAGAAGAAGATTTCTAAAGCGGGGGAGGATCTGAAATGTCGGAATTAAAGTTCAATGTTACAACCTAGAGACGTTGATGAGCTAATTGCGGAGTCGAAATCGAAAGTGCCTTCACGCTTAAGAAATATGCATGATCTCATTTCGGCAGCCGTACAAGATGACCTTGATCAGGAACTGTTTAATTAATTTATTATTACAATATACATTTTTGTAGCACAGGTTTTTTGAATTTGTATGATTACATTGTGCCAAGCAAATAATATACAAGACGGAAAATAGACTAGTTTACGTTGTGCCAAGCAAAACATTGTACAAGACGTACTTATCCGAATCTGATTCTACTTGGGATAATATGTAGGCTTTCCCGTTGTTGCCCTTAATTACCCGTTTAGTGGGTATTAGCTTGCTTTGCCTTTACATAGCTTCTGTAAAAATTTGCTTAACAAGATTATCGTCTCAAATATTGGTTGTAATTGTCCTTTCGAACTAATAACTTACAGCTGTGTCCTATATCCATGATATTATAGAATTATTGACTTTGGAATAGGTTGCTATCTGGATTTATCAACCCGAAAAAATGTAATATTCACCGAGCCGCAGGCGAAGGGAATATACGTTTTTAAAGGTTGATAAACCAGATAGCAACCTATTCCAAAGTCAATGATCGTTTTATTTCATGAAAATGTTTGATTGTTATCTACTTATAAATTCATCGTCATACCAATAAAATATCGCAACTGTGGGACGTTTGTTTATTATTCAGCTGAAAAACAAATGTTAAGCGCAATCTCATTGTTATTGAACAACGAAAGAACGAATTTGATAAGATAGCAAAAGTTTGGGTTTCCCCCATCTATTTTTATGCCTTACGAGAGTGATATCACCTTCCGGACACCTGCCAGGATCTATTTTTAGCCGAGGGGGTGATATCGCAAGCACTCAAAACCTCTTCACAAGTTTTAAGCAAATCATATGCAAACTAAATTAGTCATGTAATAAACGCTATTATTAATACAACACACAAATAGCTTCATATATATGGCCATGGGTAGCGTGATAGCTCCGAGTGCCGAATATCGTTGTTTCAAGGACTGGCAAAAAACCAATACTATTGGTACTAAACGTATTTGCTGCTCTCCGTTTGGCACCAAAAATTAAGGAGTAATCGCAACGATTGCATATATCGGAGTCATAATAATGTGTCCGATTGGATCGATATGTCGCCCTGCAGCTTAGCTCTGTATGTTGGTCTAGTGCAAAACAGGCATCACAATCCTCTCATGAAAACGCTACAACAGGCTAAATTTTCTATCATACTAATACTAAATAAGATGAACTGTGAGTGAATGCTCACTTATGATACCTCCGCTGTTCGGAAAACAGGAAGTAGGAATCTGACGAGTCAAAAAAAAAAAAAAAACGCTTCCCACGATATGGGGTACCTATATGAAGCTTGTGACCAAATATCAGATTTCTGCCATCAAGAGTTGCTGAGAAAAATGCGACGAGAAATTAGCATATATGTTCAATGTGTATAAAAATCAACAAAGTCGACAAACAGGAAGTAGGAATCTTATGGGTCCAAAAACGCTTCCCACGATATGGGGTACCTATATGAAGCTTGTGACCAAATATCAGATTACTGTCATCAATAGTTGCTGAGAAAATTGTGACGAAAAATGTGCATATATGTTCAATGTGTATAAAAACCAACTAAGTCGGCAAACAGGAAGTAGGAATCTGACGGGTCCAAAAACGCTTCCCACAATATTGCATACCTATACGAAGCTTGTGACCAAATTTCATATTCTTGTCATCAATAGTTGCTGAGAAAAATGCGACGAAAAATGAGCATATATATGTTAAATGTGTATAAAAGCCAACTAAGTCGGCAAACAGGAAGTAGGAATCTGACGGGTAACAAAACGATTCCCATGTTATGGGGTACCTATATGAAGCTTGTGACCAAAAATCATATTTCTGCCATCAATAGTTGCTGAGAAAAATGTGACGAAAAATGTGCATATATATGTTCAATGTGTATAAAAACCAACCAAATCGGCAAACAGGAAGTAGGAATCTGACGGGTCCAAAAACGCTTCCCACAATATGGCATACCTATATGAAGCTTGTGACCAAATATCAGATTTCTGCCATCAATAGTTGCTGAGACAAATGCGACGAAAAATATCTTGGGACGGACAGACGGAAGGGCGGACAGAGGTAAACAGTATAGCCCCTTCCCCTCCGGGGAGCGGGGGTATAATAAACGTTAGAGAATACCGAAGGCGCAATCATAAATGGACATTCCAGAGAGAAACAGGCAACACAGGGTATACAAGACGAAGAAAAACAAAACCACACCACTCTACGCAAACACACACAAATAAAATGTATGATTCATCCTGACATAAATGACGTCATTGATACTGTCATCATAATTGAGATCGTGTTATTAGAACACTTTGAATTTCATAACCGTTCAGTGTATCTATTTTTTTTACTCCTTTGTAACGATCATTAACTAAATTGAACACAATTAAGAGATAAATTATATAGCAATTCAAAGATGTACAATTTTAGCAATTTAATTTTTCTTTCTTCATTTAAAAAAAATGGAGTTGTCTAACAAAGGACAAGGTAGGATAAGGGGCATTTTTGGCCCCCTCTTAAAAAAATCTCCATTTTGGCATATGTGTTAGGGATGACCTTAAAACTAAAAGCAATAGAAGAAAAAATATGTTCTGACTTTTACTTTGGTTTCCTAGCAACCAAATTCAACATAACCCTGAATTTACACTGAAAGTGCTTGCATTTAAGTCCAGAAGTCTCTTTTAAACAACTATAAACTCAATAATCATGAAAATGAATTAAAATATTAATACTGTTATATGAAGGGTATTTTTCCTTATAATTCAATGCCAAATAGATAGTGTTACTTCCATAGCAACAGATTTTTACCCATAACAACAAGGCAAAAAAGTGTTTCATTTTACTTTCAATAGCTTTAAGTTTACTAATTTCTAGTATTTTTTTGTTCAGAATTGATTTAAAGTGTACCTATAAATACCTTTCTTAGTATTTGAGGTAACAAAAGGTTTGTGAGATTCCATAGCAACAGATTTGGCCATAGCAACCAGAAATGCACAGTGAAATTGTGTGTCTTTCAGTCCATAATTTACTCTCAATACTCAAACAATCAATGATCTTGAAAATGTTCTTCTTTCTCCCTAGACAGATATGAAGGGTATCATTTCTAAATATTTCTTGAC
>MJUT01059551.1:199211-223787 GCA_002080005.1 Gigantidas platifrons
TGAATTTATAGCTCTGAGTCTGTTGGTTGGAATTTGTTAAAATTTTGATATTTATTACAGTGGATATATTCAAACACACTGCCAAAATAAATAAGAAAATTAAATGAGCAGATCAAATTTTACCTGAAGTGTAAGGTACCACCTTAATTGTTTGTGAGGTATAAAACCAAATAATTATGTGCCACAAGGTACAGTGGTGTGGATGTGGTTGTATAAAGATTAACTTAAGTGTTTGTGAAGTATAAAACCAGATATATGTCACAAGGTACAGTGGTGGAGATGTGGTTGTATAAAGATTAACTTAGTGTTTGTGAGGTATACAACCAGATATGTGCTACAAGGTACAGTGGTGGGGATGTGGTTGTATAAAGATTAACTTATGTGTTTGTGAGGTATAAAACCAGATATGTGCCACAAGGCTCAGTTGTGGAGATGTGGTTGTATAAAGATTAACTTAAGTGTTTGTGAGGTATAAAACCAGATATGTGCCACAAGGTACAGTGGTGGGAATGTGGTTGTATGAAGATTAACTTAAGTGTTTGTGAAGTATAAAACCAGATATGTGCCACAAGGCTCAGTGGTGGAGATGTGGTTGTATAAAGATTAACTTAAGTGTTTGTGAGGTATAAAACCAGATATATAACACAAGGTACAGTGGTGGGATTTTACGGGTAGTCGTAAATCCAACTACCATAAGATCATGACCACAAAGCCCCCCCCTTAGAAGTGATAGAAATGAAAGTTAGCAGATATCAAGGTGGTAATCAAAAGCTGTAAATCGAAGAACAGACAACACAATGGCCAAAATAAGAAGGATAAGAGTACAAACAATTCTCTACAAAACACTAGATAGGCACCGATGGCTCAAAGTAATATGTAATAGATATTTGTATCAAATATATTTTAATCAATGCAATAATATTTGCTTAAACTATCATAAATTCCTGAAAATGTAATAAACACAGATACAAGTGGAGACACTTCATTAAAGCTATGATTTGTTTCTCTGTCACAACAAAAATGAAAGACAATGAAGCATACTTGTGTCTACATTAAGTAGTGTTTCAACTAGTTCACTAAATTAACGGAATCGTAAATTTTCTTTCAAACAAAAATGTAAATCAGACAGGAAATTTCACATTCAATCTTACATCATTATCGTGAACTCTTAAAAAATCATTTATTTGGATAACTTGAAGTACAAATTGTTAAATTATTGGTTTGCTTAAACTTTAAACACAAAAAGGTCTGACTGTATATTGAACTTCTGATTGTCAATGTCATACCAATTCAAATATTTTTTTTATATTGAAATTCTGATTGTCAATGACATATATATGTTAGCGGCAATAAGTGAAATCAGGCATTAAGCTTAAATCCTAGGCAATAAGCTAATGCCTAAAATTTCAGGCATTAAGCTTATTTCCTGAAATGAATTGATGAATTTTTCACCTATTGCCGAACTCAATTTTAGGCAATAGATGAAATTCAGTTTTATGAATTCTGACAAATGCATGCACAATTTTTCAAATTATTCTGTATTTCAATCTGTCTTATAAGCTGAATAAAATTAGATATTGTGAATGTCTAAAAATGTATTGTTCTGCCTAAAAATGAAAAAATAAAAAGGTTGACGACAGAATTATTTTATTATAGAATAATTTGAACATATTTTCCCAAAATAAAATTCACACTTCAGTGGCTTGGCTGGTTTCAACTGGACACATCTAGATTTGAATTTTGCCCACTTGTTCAAATGATTTTATTGGATAAGTAAAATTTCTTTATTACATGTAGTTCTTTTAACTTTAATAGTTTAATGAAAATGCGTCTCAAGTCTCAATTCAATGAGTTGGTGTGGTCTAATCAATAAATATTGTTTAACTGATTAAATTTCATGTTTATTTCCCCTCTCCTAAGAACGACACCAAATGCGTCATCCAGAGGTCATCTCAAGGTCTTCAACACAGACTTGTCAGTGGAAACCCACAACATGCATTGAGCTCTGAATTGCCCCGACAACACAACAGTGCACAAATCAGTAAAACACTGTAAGGCAAAAAAAAAATAAAAAATGCAAATACCTACCTTCCCTATGTTTCTTAGCTTGGGGACATGAATAATTTAACACATATATTTTGTTTGACCTAAGCCAAAATATTACAATAATAAGATGACTAACAAACATCAAAAACAGAAATAATTTGGACTCTTTATATTTTCTATTCTTTTGGTACGAGTTTCCCTATTTGTTTTTGCATGTGAACGACAAAGGAAATGCAGTTATTGGTACTCGATATGGACGACTTAACGGCATGTTTGGAGCTAATGAGTTGAGCATCTGCAAGCAGGATTTGTTTTATAAGAGGAACTTAATTATGAAACATCTATCAGTGTTCGCGAAGCTTCATCTCAGCAGTCCTTATCGGGTGGTCAGAGATTTTTAAAATGTTCGTGTAAATCAAAATGCTCAAGTAACAGAGGCAAGTGTAATAAAAATGGAGTACTGTGCAATGGTCGGTGCCATAGCTCTGGATCATGTGATAACAAATGATTTTTAATATATGACTGAATATTTCCTTAGAACTTTATTTTTTAAATATTTTATTCTATTTAACATTTTAAGTGAATGATGTAGTTTTAGAAATAATTTCTATTTCAGGTATTTGACATTTTAAATATCTCGTTTTAATATAAAATTGTCAATGTTTTACTGA
This sequence comes from Gigantidas platifrons, assembly GCA_002080005.1. NCBI lineage: Eukaryota > Metazoa > Mollusca > Bivalvia > Mytilida > Modiolidae > Gigantidas > Gigantidas platifrons. The sequence continues at coordinate 201,929 of MJUT01059551.1, forward strand.
TTTATAATATTAATAAATGTATTATATCCATGTTTTTTTTATGTTTTAGGCATTAAGCCTAATGCCTGGACATATATTTCAGGCATTAAGCTTAAATCCTAGGATTTAAGCTTAATACCTAACATAATTTAGGCATTAAGCTTAGTGCCCAGGCAATAGCTTATTGCCTAGGATTTAAGCTTAATGCCTGAATTCACTCATTGCCGCTAACATATATATTTTTGTGTGTGTGAAATTCATACTAAAAACTATAATAAATAAAACATGTGTGTTCAGTCATGCAAATCTACTCAAACATAAAACACAAACATTACTTGAGTGCTACTCAAACATAATTATGTAAATCACTTAAATTGTAATGTTAATTTACCATTTGTCTCCGACATACATACCACCACATAAATATTACATTTCAAAAATTGGTCCATTCTCCATTTTACAATTCTCAAAATAATTCATTATAATTATCTTAAAAAATCATGTTAACAGAGCATTTCAAAATTTAGTCCAATCGATATTGGATAATTCTCATAATAATTCATTATAATTATAGTTTCATGTTAATAACATACCCTTAACCTCTATCATTAACATAACCAATTTTGCATTATATAATATTCATAAGATAATTGGCTTAAAATGAACTCAATAAATAGTATTACAAAATGTACAAAAATGACCCTTCTACCAGTGCAACATGTATTTCCCTCGTCTGAAGTCATTTTCTCCCCTATGCAAGTGACATAAAAATCATTGCATAAACAATGCTACATTTACAAAATTTCCAAATAATCATGAACAACATTGAACAACATATGGTTTATATGCTTTAATTTAAATTAACCTAAAAAATGAACACATACTGCTAATATATATATATATATTTATATATATAAAAATAACATTTTCTATATTGATAAACCCATTTTGTGCAGGTGATATGGTTGATATTGGCCCCTTCCATATCAGACCCTGGGCTGACATGGAGGGATGGAGATTTACAAAGTAAAACCTGTATCAGCCCTCACACGCTCCCTTCTTCTAACCTCTGCAAAGTTATTACCAAAACATGCATAGGAGGGAGTGATTTCGGTTTGATGTGATAGGCAATATTATGCACTCTGACACATTATCCTGATTCCTAGCCAACCAGTCTTGCTTTTACTTCTGAATTCTGTGTGCTAAGCAGAGAAGTAGTAAATACCATATAGTCTTTGGCTCATACCCAAGAAATACCGCATTCGACGTGAGCGTGCATACCATCACATCACCAATGCATTAAGAATTTATGGAGACATAAACTGTGACATCAATATAACATCCCATGGTTACGAATAGAAAATAGTGATAGTTTTTCATATTTTTTTGTCACTTGTGGATAATTTCGCATTATTAATAAACACTTTTTTGTGTTAGTATTAAGGTTGAATTGGCCTCTTCCTCATCAAGTTCCTGGCTGAGATTGATTTACAGTGTACAATCTGTATCGTTCTTTGTGATCTCCCTACTTTCAACATCCACAACATCATCACCAAAGCAAACATGGCAGAGAGTTGTTTTGAATTGGCTTTAAGGACCATAATATTATGCATGCATTTATGGACAGGAAAATTCCTAATGAAGGAAGGAAACATTTTTTTTTTTCAAAGTAGAATTGTTATCTGTTCTTTATCTTTCAATTTTGAGCGTACCTGATGATGGTTATTCCAGAAACGTGCCATGCACACTAAATTTGATATCTACAAATGTAAATTTTATTTAATTGATCAAAAACTTTTTTTTTAAATTGATTTGCTATAATAATTATTTTTGTTGTTAAAATGTAGTGTTAATTGCACATCTTTCACATATTTTATCATGTTAGACTTTCCATTTTAATTTGATATAGGTCATAAATTGATCATTATATGGCATTTTCCATATCATTTCTTGGTATCATCCCTCGATCCATATCTCACTTCTGGCTAAATACCTCAGTCTGATATGAAAGTCTTAGGATGATACCATCAGAGACAAACATAGAAAATGTAATGTAATAATCTATAATTATTGTAACAGAAATGTAGATATCAAATTTAGTGCACACGTGTTTCTGGAATAGGCCTCATCAGGTGCACTCAAATTGAAAGGGTGGAAAGCCAATTGATTTAAAGTTATGAGAGCAATAAAACCAAAGGGCCTAAACAGGATAGCCAAAATATGGCTTAGGTCAACTATGCCTGAGGGAGGAGAACCTCAGTTTTATTAATAATGACATTATTTAAAAACTAAATTTCAGTAATAAATATATCTACAAAACAATGCCAGTGCTGAAACACTGACTACTAGGCGGATGATACCCTTGGGTAAGTAAAGAACAAAGGACAAATATACAAATCATTGATAAAAAGATATATTTAACCAGGAATTTATAAAAATGTGAGCATACATGTAACAGTCGATTAATTATAGGACATCTATAAATATAATACAAAATATATCATCCAAAAAAATTGAAACATTTGTAAAACTATTGCAGCATAATTATTCTGTGCTGGACAACATAAATCACAATTAAATGAAAAGTAAGGTTGTATTGTTATACAGGTAAAGATGATATTTACATGTATGCACAAACAGTTGAAATATGTGAAAATAAATAAATAAACAGTTTGCATTGATAATTTAAATCAAATTGATGCTTGTATGACCCAGTCCTTCTTTCATGATCTTTAAAATATTCCCTTAATTAATTAATGATCATAACAAATAGTATACACCTATTTACTGGCTATGAGGACAATGGCAAGTTTATTGTGCCTCGAGACACCAACTATTTCCCGACACGAAGCGGAGGGAAATAGTTGGTGTCGAGGGGGACAATAAACTTGCTGTTGTCCGAATAGCCAGTAAATAAGTGTTTTATTATACCAAAGGCAATCTAGGAAATCTGAGAAAATATGGCTATTAAAAAGACACAAATAGAAGTTCTTAATAGTAATATTAAGAAAAAATATCAACAATAAACATGTTTTAACAACAATTCTAACCAGTTTAAAGAATTGATCAACAAGATTAAACTCAATTAAAGTAATCCTCCTCGGAGAGCGAGGCAAATCGACCGCTTCAGTAGATGCTATTTTATCGTCTGGTAATCAAATAATCGTATCTCTCGGGCATGTAGTTGCATGTACGTTAAAACACGAAAGATCCGAACCATAAAAGGGTGGGAAAACGTATGATGTTTGAACTGAACTATTTCCCTAGGGAAATAGTCATCGAGACTATTTCCCTAGGGATAATAGTCATGATCAGTCATCAAAACAATTTAAACAAAATCAGCAATTGGATTTTTATGTGCAAAATAGTAATGTTATCTGCATTTAATTTTATATAGAAAATATATACTGAGGTATAATAATAATAAATAATCACTTGATTAATAATTCTAAAATTAATAATAATAACAAATAGAAATGAATAATTAATTAATATTCCTCACAAATAGTCATTAATGATTTATTAATAATCTTAATAAATAGAAATTAATAATTAATTAATATTCCTCACAAATAGTCATTAATGATTAATTAATAATCTTAATAAATAGAAATAATAAGTAATTAACAGTCATGACTAATAGTAATTAATAATTACTTAATTTATAATTTATTAATATTCATAACAAATAAAAATAAAAAAGTAATTAATCATTAATTAATATTCATAATCAATAGTAATTAATAATTATTTAATATTCATAACAAATAGTGATTAATAATTAATTAATATTCATACCAAATAGTAATTAATAGTGCAGTAATACATGACAGCACTAACAATACACAAAATATATTTATAGTGAAAATTACCTCAGAAGTAAGGGGGTCATATATATGTAAAATTGAAAAAAGGGCTATTCCATTTGTCTATATAATTAAATGAAAAACAAGAAATATCTGTATCACACAGTTCTTGTGTTATATATGTTTTCAAAGGTAAAACAGGGGCCTGGGTGGCTCAATGAGTTAGGTCGTTGGATCTAACAACTCATACAAGCCTATCACCAATATGGCGTGGGTTCGCGCCCGGCTTTCTAAATTACAAAAAAGGGTGCACTCGACTCGCAGCCGCAAGTGATAAAGTTTACCAGTTGCTTGCCCATGGTCGGTGGTTCTCTCTGGGTACTCCGGCTTCCTCCACCACTATAACTGGTCGCCATGATATAGATAAAATATTGTTGAAAGTGGCGTTAAATACTAAAAATCAATCAAATCAAATCAAAGGTAAAACAGTTCAAAACCATTTTACAATACAAACTTAGATATCTAATTAAATGTGCACTTCTGAAATAACCTTTATCAGGTACGCTCAATGAAAAACACTTCTGGAATAACCTTCATCAGGTACGTTCAAAGAAAAACACTTCTGAATTTACCTTCATCAGGTACGCTCAAAGAAAAACACTTCTGAATTAACCTTCATCAGGTATGCTCAAAGAAAAACGCTTCTGAATTAACCTTCATCAGGTACACTCAAAGAAAAACACTTCTGAATTAACCTTCATCAGGTACGCTCAAAGAAAAACACTTCTGAAATAACCTTCATCAGGTACGCTCAAAGAAAAACACTTCTGAATTAACCTGCATCAAGTACGATCAAAGAAAAACACTTCTGAATTAACCTTCATCAGATATGCTCAAAGAAAAACACTTCTGAATTAACCTTCATCAGATACGATCAAAGAAAAACACTTCTGAATTAACCTTCATCAGGTACGCTCAAAGAAAAACAAACACAAAATGTGAATTAACCTTCATCAGATACGCTCAAAGAAAAACAAACACAAAATGAAAATAAGAATTTACACTGTAAAGCAATACAAGAGGAAAAGACTAGAAATAAAGCAGGAAAATAAATATTTGTAAAGCTTGAGTTTTAGGAATGACAAATAACGCCCTACTTTTTACAAAACATCTCCCCATCCCCACCCCCCAAATTGCATATAACACAGAACACAGTCATTGCAGGTGCATAAAAATAACCAAGTTACCATTTTCTCTATAAGTAACAGTCATGGCACAAAATACAACACATATGACTTAATTTAAATGTTTTAAGACTTCGCTGCTTTTGCTGCTAGGTTACGGTATATAAATACTTGAATAAATATAGATATATCTATAGATACTTGAAATATTCCACAAATCCAAAACTGTGGAGGAGCCTTTCTTACTATAAAATATCCTGTCTTAAATATGTCTCCACATGTCCAAAAGCCTACCATCTTCTTACTGAAATATATATCATCAAATTACTTATTACATATATATATATACGTCTGAAAATTAAACCAAACAGTGTTAGAATTCGATTTTAAAGCTGTCAAATTTTTGTTCTTCCCTCAACGGGATTTGAACTCACACCATTAACACACTGCAGCACCATTCGCTTAGCCTTACGTCCAGCGCCCTAGACCACTCGACTACATCCACTCCTTAAAAAAAGAGCTTCAATAGTCGTAGTGTTACCTTGTCTCGTAAGGATTTAATCTAGGGATAGACGTAAGACATGTATATATATATATATACAGTAAAACCTGTTTTAAAGGGGTAACCTTTAGGGCAAAGAAAGAGTGGCTTTAAAAGACAGGTGACCTCTTAAAAGAGTTTAATTCATATGCAATTTTCTACGACAGGAAAAGAAAAAAGTGACCTTTAAATAGAGATGACTGAATAATACAGGTGACTGAATAATAGAGATGACTGAATAATAGAGATGACTGAATAATAGAGGTGACTGAATAATAGAGGTGACCACATTGACAAGTTTGACTGTATATCAATTAAACTTTTTTTAAATATTAAACATTAAGCAACATTTTTAATGAAACGAAAATTTAAACTTTGATGGTCAACAATTCCACCATTATCAAACGAAAATGAACAAGCACCTCTCACCTCAAACTATTGAAGATAAGAAAAACAGACCATGACATAATGAGGTCGTTAATCAAGGTCCTGACTTGGGACAGGTACAATAATGTGGTTGTCTATTTTTCCACTGTACTGTATTTTTAATATTATTAGATCTTAGAAATTAGACAAAACTTACATTTTAGACATGTAAATATCAAATATCTAGATCTGATGCATGAAAGAACTGATAAGTTCAGGTCAAAGCCTTGATAAATATCAGTCAAATCACTGTGACAGATTTGGATTCAATAGCTGTGACAGATTTAGGTCAATCGCTGTGACAGACTTAGCTCAATCACAGTCACAGAATTAGGACAATCGCAGTGACAGATTTAGGTCAATCGCTGTGACAGATTTAGATCAATCACTGAGACAGATTTGAATCAATCAATGTGACAGATTTAGATCAATCACCATGACAAATTTAGGACAATCATAGAGGCAGATTTAGGTCAATCGCTGTGACAGATTTGAATCAATCACTGTGACAAACATTTCGTCAGCACTGATAACTTAATGGAGACATTGCTACCCATTGAGAGATGAACAACTTTGTTTGATAAAGTTTTGTATACTGTGACTTATTGTAGGTCGTTAGTTTCTACCTTCAACAAAATTGATATATAACTGATATATTATTTAAATTGATGCACTAAAAATAAATTAAATAAAAGCACAGCTAAAGCATTATTACCATACATTACCTCATTCCCTGTGTAGATTTATTTATAAAGTTCCTATAAAACTGTGGTGCTCCTAGTAAGGCCTCCGCAAATACAGCTAAAAATCCAGTAATCTCTACGACATATATATTATCTATAAATATGTATGTGAATATTCCAAATATACCTATAAAAGTTACGATAAATTCTACATAGCTAATAAAATCTGTCCACATCCAAAAATGGTCCCAGTCAAAATCTGAAAAATACAACAAAGTCCTAAATTATTGACAAAAAGAACTGAAGATCTGTTCAAATACCTATATTTGCAAAAACAATCCCTAAAGATTCAATTGAAAAACATGTGTAAAAACCACTACAATATATTGACACATAAGTGAAACTCAAATTGTGTTTGTCTACTAAAATGTTACCAATCTGCTTTGGTGGTGTAGTGGTTAGCGTGGTCACTTTGATTGTGTTAGATTGTGACTGGTATAACGTGGACATCATCATCATCATCTCCTCAAAGATTAACTAGCTTGTTCTCACTATAATATAGCTGTAAAAATTGCTCATTTGATGCTATTAAACAACACTCATTGAAATGTTACATAAAAATCCAGTCCATTTCTGTAATGTTCTGTTCTTAGGTTAATTGATTGATCATTGTTTAACGTCCATATAGCAGTATTTCATGAGTTATATTCAGGATGAGAACCAAGTTCAACAATACATAATATCTATAAAGAAATGAGGTAGGAATGGGTCAACGGTAATATCAACTTTTGATTGCCACTGGAAACGTATAGTGAGCCGAGTAGGGATAAAAAAGAATTGACCAGAAGTCATTTTCAATGGCAACAATGTGTCTACTGTTTTGTTGACCACTACTGCTTAAAAATTTGTTTCATAACATTGTGTGAGTAAGTGATTGTTGTTAAATAATGCCCACTCAAGCAATTTTTCAGCTATATTATGGCGATATAACATTGACGTATAATATGCACTCCTTCAGTGATCCTCTCAATACCCGATTGTAATAGAATATAGCCTTATTAATTTTTGTACAAGTATGTAATAATCAACCAGACTGATCAAACCATTTTTCTTAGCATAAAAGTGAGTATTATTGATGATTTGTAAATATTACCTTTGAACTTTACCATGTTTGTATGTGATTACATCTATTATTAAGCAGTATAAAAGCATGATATGAAAAATCATAGCTCTGAGAACTCCATTATCACAAAACAAATCAAAGATAAAAAAGCATACATATATTTTAAGAACTGATATAACAGCAGTAATGTCAAAATCAATATTTATTGGAAACAATATATGATTCATTTATTCTTTTTTTACTTTTGTTCATTTTCAATGATAATCTGTAAAATGTGTGCATTCATTTAAATATTAAGTACCGGTAGTAATAATAATAATAAAGAATAAAAATATTAGTAAGTTTTCAACAGCCAATGCAGGCCTTTCCATAATTCAATGCAATAGTGATTATCATAGGCATAAGCAATAATTATATCTCTTTTGTTCATAATGTAGAGTTACCTTTGAAACCCCACTGTATAAGATACATAGTCCCCTTGAATATTTTTTATATAATAACATGGTTTTATTGTATATCTGTGTAATTAATAATTGCATAAGGGCACATTGAAATTATGAAGAGGGACACAGTGGTGCTGATAGGGGGCAGAAGGACACTGGACTTAGATGAAAAGGTGGTTTGTCCCTCAATTCCCTCTAGCTTGGACATTGTATATCTACAATATACAAATGTATCATACATATTCAACTGACATTTCTAGTATTCCTGCTATTATCATTACTTAATATTCATTGTATGTTGTTTTCAAGATTAAAAATAAGATATTGAAAAAGACAGACAGATGACCTAAAGTGAAGGCACAAGCTCACATGACCTTTTGGATCAAATGAGCTAAAAAGGGAGATAAATCCTGTATCAGGAAAGAAAACTCTACATTAAACATTATGAAACTGATATATAAAAATGTTACTAATTTATTAATATCCTGCAAATATTATAAATTAAAGCTAAGAAGCTAATGAAAGCTATTTATTTCATCACTAGACATACAACTTAAACTGTTGTGACTGACAATGTCAGACAAGAAACAAAATGGTTATATCATGGACAGTTGGTATATCAGGGATATTTTTGGCTAGTATTGGAAAGTTTATCTTAAAAAAAACAGAGTGCTCAAAAGAAGGGTTGATGCCATAGAATTTCTGACACAAAAGAAAGATATCAAAAACTTCAATATGTGGCTCATTAACAGTAAATTCCATTCATATTTTAATATATAGGGTTAAATGTGTTTAATGCCACTTTCAACAATATTTCAGTTATATTGTGGTGGTCAGTTTTACTGGTGGAGAAAACCACCCACCTGTCGCAAGTCACTGACAAACTTTATCACATAATGTTATATCGAGTACACTGCGACTGAGCGGGATTCGAACTCATAACATTAGTGGTGATAGGAACTGATTGCATAGGTAGTTGTAAATCCAACTACCATGCGATCATAATCATGACAGACCCATGAATATATAATACATGTAGTAGAAAAATATTGCACTGTTTTCACCTGGAGGTCATGTCATGTTTATAAGTGATATATCATTGGAGACAGCTGACTGTACTGTCATACTATCCTACTATGGACTTCTCACAAGGGAACCGTTCTCCTATAGTGTTGTCTGGGAAGGTATAGTGCCCTTGCCTACCGGCTCGGGCACTATACCTTCCCAGACAACACTATAGGAGAACGGTTCCTGAGGGAGAAGTACATAGCATGTCTAATGGCTAAAAAATTAACAAATAATATATAGATTTTAAATTATTATTTTGATAACGTCTAATTCCTTGACGATTTGCGACTAATGAGCTTTTAGAATAATAATCTCCAATGCTGGTTCTGACATTCGCGTAAAAGTCTTGTAAAATGCCATTGAGTAAAACAATATCCAATGTGCCTATCTTCCCGTCATAATTTTTTTCCAACATGAAGTCCGAGAGAACTTTAACTGCATATTTGGTGGCCGCTTTTGTCTTTACATTTTGTTGTTGCACTGTGAATTCATCGGCATCCGTACTGCCGAATCTGGCAATGTAAACAATGACGTAATCAACTGATAATCGTAGTGCTGCGCATATCAAGGGAAGTAACTTTTATTGAAAATTCTTAACGTAATTTCGCGGGAAATTTAGTATAGTCCTGCAGGAAGAATGGTCACTTTAGTATAGTGCCTGTTGCGAAGTATGGTCTCCCATAGTCAAGAAATGAACTATATGTTGAAATATAGTGCCTAGCTAACAACCAATGAAAATTTACTATTCATATATGCTATGTACTAAAACTTTATAGGGTACAAGTTTTGTACTGGAAACAAAACCCTGTATTAAATTAATACAATGATTGGAAAATTTAAGAATGTGTATGAAACTGTTTGTTTGTTTGTTTGATGGTGTTTAACACCACTTTCAACAATATTTCAGTTATATCGTGGCAGTAAGTTTTATTGGTTGAGGATACCGCAGGACCTGCAGAAAACCACAGACCTGTCGAGTCACTGACCAACTTTATCACATAATGTTGCACATCTCGCCCTCATCAAGATTCGAACTCAAAACATCAGTGGTGAGAGGCACTGATTGCATAGGTAGTTGTAAATCCAACTACTATACGATCATGGCGATGACAGCGCCTTGTATGAAACTGAACTCATAGTCTTCAGGGAAACAATACATTTATGGAATAGTGATTTTTTATCATAATGTCTTATATTTAAACTTAATTAATACACTATGAAAACAATTGTCTCTTGAGAATTTTGTCTTTTCTACTCATGTCCTGATAATTCAATGATATCAATTGAAACAAAATCTTAGGAGAAAAAAATTGATTTATTCATCTATTATAAAAACCATAATAGTTTTAAAATACAAAAAAAAAAATATATAGCAATATTGTATTTCTAGTTCGATCAAATCAAACAAAATAGATAGTCCTGAATCACTCTCGACGATTCTTGTTTTAAACAGTATGAAAAGAAATCATTTTCATCAGAAGAAATACTTATTCATTTTTTTTCCAAAGTATTATATTAACAATAGTCAGTAGAATGAAGCTACTATGGTATGGGTGGTTTCCAGCTTATAATTAACTCTAATGTATCTAGTATTGTATGTGAACCTTTGGCCTATTGTGTGGGTGGTTTCCAGCTTATAATTAACTCTAATTTATCTAGTATTGTACGTGAACCTTTGACCTATTGTGTGGGTGGTTTCCAGCTTATAATTATCTCTAATTTATCTAGTATTGTATGTGAACCTTTTGACCTATTGTGTGGGTGGTTTCCAGCTTATAATTAACTCTAATTTATCTAGTATTGTATGTGAACCTTTTGTGGTGTTCTTTTATCAGCAATACATCATAATCATGTAAATGTTAGGAAACCTATCACTGGACACCATAATAACATTTAAGAATTGAATGCATTTTTTTGTAGTTTTATTGGCATGTAAAGCATGGACCGAAGCATATTTTGTATGAAGTGCGCTCATACAAAAAATGTGCCACGGTCCACGCTTTTACACGCCTACATTTAAATCACACCAAAATTTAATATAGTTGAAATTTTCGTTGTGAATTTCATTTGTGTTAGATTATTTGCTGTTGGAAATTAGTCAAACCTGCTTTAGTGACCACCTCTATTAATCAATAACTTGTACTATGCCATTAATTGTTTACATCTGACTTCGTCATGAAGGCATGTGCGTGCAAGTTTGGGTTTGAGTTTTATTGTCTCTTTTATAATCATGTCATCAGTGTTCCATGTAAACTACGTCACCAGAAGACATTAACTTTCAAAAGTCAAAGTCGATAGATGGTTGTCTTAAGTATTTATTCCAGAAAAAATATAGGTAAAAAACATTACGGGAATTTTCATGTTTGTATACATCACAGTCCTGTATGAATACATGGATTCACTTGGGAATGATGTTTGTAATTTGTTCGTCAATATGCATGTGTGAATTAAAATATATTGTATTATTTATATAACCAATGAAGGACGTGTAAAGTAGGAAATTCGGGTAGCAATAGCATATCCTAATAGTTTCATTGAAGTATGTCCAGTGATTTCTGAGATACAGCTTCCACAAAAACTTTAACACAGTATTTGCAGCAATATTTTTTTTTCAAGTCAAGACTGCCATATTTGAAATCATAGAATAAAATAAATCTAGGAATCCTAATATTTTGTATTAACCAGAGTAATTTGAAATTTTCATTGAGATATGCCTAGAGGAAAGAGAGAAACAGCTTCCACCAAACTTTAACAGCCTGCCACCCAGATATCACCAATCCAATAATCAGAAATTATCTAAACTGTTGTTGTTTTTTTTACATAAGGGTTGAAAATAGTTCAAGGAAATGTTTCATCAGCAATTATTTAATCATCATCATATAATTTAATTTGATTTGAATATTTCAATCTGATTGGCTAATCCGCCTGGAGAAAATTTTGGTTATACTCGATAACCTGGGTTGGTATTGTGACGTCACCAACGTGTTCATCCGCCAACGACAAATTCAAATAGTCACACGAAATGATCGTAATTAAAATTGAGGAATCATTAAATTTTGTAGTAAAAATTTAACTATAAGGAATATTTGAAATTGTTAAACAGGTTATACTTGCATAACCTGGTTTGGGTCAGCTTATGCTTTTCATAAACCGCTTCACGGTTTATTAAGTGTAAACTGACCCAAACCAAGTTATATTGTATAACCTGTTCAACAATTTCAAATATTCCTGAAATGAATAATTTAAAACATCATATATCCCTTCCATAGCTCTCTAGGAATATTAATTTGTTGAATGAATACTATCTTTTATAATAAAAAAAAAAAAAAAAAAAAAAAAAAAAAAAAAAAAAAAACAACTTTTCCATAAAACCAATATTCTTTATACATTTGTATTAATTTAAACAAAAATACATTTGCTTTCAGTTTCACAAATATTTTTTTGAAATTCTATATCTACATTTGAATGGATGTGGGTGGAATTACAAATGAGTGGACAACTTGATTTATGCAAAAATCAATGATGTGAAAATTATCAAATTAAACCAAAGAGGTGTTTTTGCTCATTCATACAAGATGCTTCAGCGGGTTAATAAAGCATGCAGGTGAGCAGGAATTACAACACTGATTGCCATGCAAACATAAATTACATACCAAAAAACTTGCGTTCAGGGGGAATAACTCCATGATGTAGAAAATCTCCATTTTGAGAACCATCTGTTGTATATGGCATAACATTAATTCTATTTTTTTTTTATTTATATAGCTGTTCAATATTAACTTGACAGAACATTTTGTTTCAGTATGTGATTTACTTTCGACAACACCATTGTTTTAAATAAACAGTCTGCACCAAAAACCACTAGCCCTATGCCCCAGTCTAGTAAAAATTGGTTTGGGCTAGTAAAAATTGCATAAATTTGCTTAATCAAATAGAATGTTTTTTCTAAAATGTGGTTCGGGATAGTTTATCAAAATGTTTTTGGCACAGACTGAATAGAGAATAAAAAAATGCATGCCATCTACTTAAAAATCTCTTATGATTTGTACAATTAAAGCAAAAAGATTTTTTTTTACATAATTTAAGTATAAAATTCAAAATATAATTAAGGGCTGTTCCATTAAAACATATGAGGTACCCAGGGACGGCAGTTTAAAAAAAGTATATTCTGTGGTATGTAGTTGTCCTGCATAAATTGCTTCTATGGGTTGTTGGGTCAGGAAAAGCCTTGGTGTTTTATTTTTTCCGCCAAACTATGATATGAAGAACATTTTTTTGAAAGAATCTCTAGAATACTTTATTTTTTTTGTAATGTTTTGGCACTCGAATCGTAATGTCGTCATCGTTTCTGGTTTCCGGTCAACCACGTTTGGCTCAGTGTGTTAGTTATACACATAGAATTTGAGTTGTCTCCCTTCGAAAACTATGGCAGATGTTGATGCTGTCACCCCTGTTGTCATGTGGAGCGTGGAATCGGTTGCACTGTGGGCCTCCAAACTAGGCCCTACATTTTCAGATGTGTTACTAGGTAAGGAGAAGTTATGAAATTAAAGAAACAATCACTGAAACAATTCCAGCTCTTGTTTATTTTGTTCACGGTATCAGATTGTCAACACTACAACAGCCTTGTGTCTTGTATGGATTACTCTGAATTCCTTTATTCTTGCAGTTACCTAAAACATTTTCATAGTATAGATTTATTTGATTTTGAAGAATTCTTTTTGATTCAGAAAAAAAATTCTATCGGTGGTTGTATTTTACTGAAAAATGCTTCTGAGGGTGGTCACCAGAATCAGTAAATTGCTTCTTTGGGTGGTTGTCCAAAAATTAAAGTGCCTTCCCCAGATACCTCATATGTTTTAATGGTACAGCCCTTATCTGTCTCAAGGAAGAAAACTATACATATTCTGCAATTTATATAAGAGGTTATTGTGGTATGCGTTTGAATTTATTGCTGTGTTCACGAAAGCATAAAAGCGCGAGGATGAAAAAACTATTAATTGATTTAATTGATGTTTTCAGTCCTCGAAATGAAAATTTTAATCTAATGGAGCGAAATAAATTCTTGAATTTATTTTTTATAGTTCTAAATAAAAAGTGAAAAATTTACTGGTCCTAACAAAGGTTTACTGGACTTGGGCCGGAAGACTGGTGCTCATCGTGAGGACTGTGTTTTAAGAAATATGTCAATCATATTTGTTCCAGAAATATTAAGCCAACATTGTGTAAATATCCCAATATACATTGTATGCTATTTACATTATTTGATCTATATAAATGCTTTATCTGGTTATTGTGGTACGTGTATGTGTTTAATTTTTTGTGGTGTTTACGAAAGAATATTAGTGCGAGGAAAACACTGTCATGTTTACGAAAGAATAAAAGAGCTAGGAAATAACTTTGTTGAAATTTATATACCATATGTTTAAAGATATATGTCTATTATATATGTAAGACTCAGATCGACGTCTGGACTCAAATCGACGCCCAATCCTCAAATCAGCGTCCAATTCTCAAATCGACGTTCAATATGACGTCACTGATGTACACTCAAAAATACGTCACACCCGTTAGGACATGGTTTTGAAACAATGATGGAGAAGGGACAAAACCAGATTCAGAGTACATTGTACATTCTACTTTAGCGGACCCTAACCTTAATGCTAACTTAACCTTAACCTTAGCCCTAACCCTAACCCTAACCTTAACCCCTAACCCTAACCCTAAACCTAACCTTAACCCTAACCCTAAGCTTAACCCTAAACCTAACTTTAGCCCTAACCCTAACCCTAACCTTAGCCCTAACCTTAACCCTAACCTTAAACCTAACCCTAAACCTAAACCTAACCCTCACACTAACCTTAACCCTAACTCTAACCCTAACCCTAAATAATATTAATGAATAGGAAAATGCTTTAAAAATACAAAACAAAACAACAACTTTAAGAAACAGATAAAAAAAAAAACCACGCAAAACAAAACTGTCATTACAATTATTTTTGACGGCAAACTTTGATCGTACAAACAGACCTATTGTAGATATGCGAGTTTAGAAAAGACGCCGATTTGAGAATATTAAAAAAATTGGACCGTGATTTGAGATAATGACGTCAGTGGACGCCGATTTGAGGAGTGGACGTCGATCTGAGTCTATCATATATCTTCTGGAATTATAAATCATGTGAGTATTTCTCGTACCAATATCGTGAAAATTTCCTAATATACATTGTATTCTATGTACAAAAAAACATTACACATTACATTGAACAACATACATGATTTACACTCACATATACATGTACTTCATATTGGAAAAGCATAATTCTTAATTCTTTAAGATACTAAAATTGTACATTTCTTCTGTGAAATTTCATGATATCATAGAAGCGAACAATGAAAACGGATCCAATACACACAAAAAAATGTGACTACGTGTATCACAATATAACATGGTGTCTTGGAAATTTCAAATGTGTAATATTGAGATTTACATGAACAAGTAACATGCAATTAATGTTTGTAAAGCAATTTGAATGCAGATTTTTTTTTGTCTCATCTCCACACGAAAATTTTACATTTACCTTTTTATTTTTGAAAAATAGAACACCATAAAAAAGGAATTCATTTTCTGTATACTGAAAATTTTTGTATTTATTACAATCTTGATCATGCTTTAATATGGTAACTTCACTAATTTCACTATTGACATAAATATTTTACAAAATCCTCCTACTGACAGATTTAACTACATTGTAAATATTTTACAAAATCCTACTGACAAATTTAACCATATTGTAAGTATTTTACAAAATCCTACTGACAGATTTAACCATATTGTAAATATTTTACAAAATCCTTCTGACAGATTTAACCACATTGTAAATATTTCACAAAATCTTACTGACAGATTTAACCACACTGTAAATATTTCACAAAATCATACTGACAGATTTAACCGTATTGCCAATGTCATATAAATCCTTTTTTTTTTTAAATACTCTTGTAGGGAGGTTAATTGCACACCCAACTGTGACATTCTAACTATATTATCTGTTTATCTTTTACAAAGGTCCTTTTTTCACTCAAAGACTTAGACAATCAATAAAAGTATGTATATTTTGTACCCAGATACCAAATCCAATTAAAATAATTATAAATAGTAAAAAAAAATGAAACATGAATTAACAGTTTGTGGTTTTATTTAAAATAATAAAAATCTCAAATCCAGCTGAGACAGTCAACAAATACAAACCTGTAAATTTATACTGTTTACTAGCTAATATCTCTGACTTTTTCTTTACATGTACACACAAATGTACCAGTGCCATCATAGCAAATAACATAATTATACTCTGAGCAAGCAATGGCAATTCATAATGTTTACCAAACCTACAAATAAAAACAAGATTGATTAATTCATTGTTTAACACCACTTTGCAAAAAAGATAACTTTTCAGATCTATCATGCTTTCAAAGCTGTACTGTTATAAAGTATTTCTCTAGTACAAGTTTCATGCTCACACTCCAACATTATCCAATCACAACAATGCATATACAAGATAGTATTCTGATTGGTTATTTTTGGATTCTTTGTTTATGACTTGAATGTTTTGTTTTCCAGAAGACAATCAAATAATTTCTGGTATTTATAGAGAATACAATTTTGGAACCGGACTAAAATAATCACATATTTTCAACACACTTCTGGTTGTCAAGGGTTGTAGACTGGGAAACAACCTATGGTCTCCCTCTCCAATATATATATTTGGGTTGTCCACCAGGTTGTCAGGGGTTGTAGACCAGGCGACAACATATTATCTCCCTCTACATTATATATGTTTGTGTTGGCCACCAGGTTGTAACGGGTTGTAGACCTGGCGACAACCTATTATCTCCCTCTACATTATATATGTTTGTGTTGTCCACCAGGTTGTAACGGGTTGTAGACCAGGCGACAACCTATTATCTCCCTCTACATTATATATGTTTGGGTTGTTCACCAGGTTGTAACGGGTTGTAGACCTGGCGACAACCTATTATCTCCCTCTACATTATATATGTTTGGGTTGTTCACCGGGTTGTCTCCATCGTCAAACAATTTTCCATAAAACATCCATATTGTCTTATTACTTTTATAGTAAAATATTATGTAAGGTATAACAAGTATAATTGTTCATGAGCGAGCCTTGTTGTTTTCTTGTTGTTTAAAGCCAAGTGAAATGTTTCACAAATATCATGGACTATAGATCAGGGTTTAAAATTACTATAACTCTGGTCTAATAGTCCAAGGCTAGTATAATTCCTACCAGTCCAGTAAAAGTTGTTTAATCATAGACCGAGTGTTTATGCACTTTCATTGAACACCTAGAACACCGGTTCTCCTTTGTTTTCTGACTACAAGTTGTTGGTCATTTGAATGCTTCTTATTACAGAATTTGGACTATTTTTCAAGTGTGTAATGTGATTTTCCTTCATATCCCCTTAATAAACTTCTTTATATAATGATCTCTGATTGAAGTCTTCAATTGTGTAGGTAACAGGATGAAGTTAAGATCACTTATTTCATCACAATATGGTGATATATTGTCGAGGGTTAATGAACCCACACCACAGTGTTAAATATAGCATTGTCATTGCTGTATGAATTTCATGTTTCTTTGGTCAATAAAATTTTTTAACTTCCCAAGCTGATCATGATATACATGTATATTTATTGTTAAGAATAGGTGAGACCTGAAGAGCAAGCGATAGATAAGATTCATTTTGTGATGTAACATGATAAGTAGTATTCATTTCCAACTGTTTTAACTGACTTGAAAAGTGGGGACACATCTAATACATGTACATGTGTATATATACAGACTACAGTGTATACCAATAAAATTATTGTTCAGTAGCACGAGTTCTGCAAATACAAACTGTAATATGTAGTACCCAACATGCCAAAGCTAAAACGTTTCTTCTATTGTGAAGAGAACTTTGTAAATATTTCGTCAGAATATTTTAATGGTTAAACTACATAATGTATGTTAAATTTATTTGTTTTTTTTTTATTGTAATGTTGCTTAATATTCTTGCATAGTTTGTATAGTTTCTGGGCTGTAAACATGGCTAAGACAAAATCATAACTACATTTGTATATTAATACTTAATTTAATATACATGATATACAAACCAAAACATTATCCTGAGAATGTTGGCAATCAGTAAGGTTAAACAAACAAATGGAGAAAATCCTTCTGCATCTCCAGATTTTTTAATGTCTCTGTATTGTGGAATAAATGGAATAACTCCCCCAAAAATCATAGCTGTCGAACATCCCCAACTAATTATGTTGAGCATGGTGAATTCTGGGACTTCTACTCCATTTATCAGACTTAAAGTGCTTCCTACAATCATGTTGCTAACACTCATATTTTGTCTGTATCATAAAGTTTATACACAGTGTCCTGGTCATCCCTGATTGTGCTAGATTATAAAAAGAGAAAAAGTATAATTATAGCATGAAAATAATACTATATAGAATAGAATAGAATACATTTTATTGCCTAATCATAGGGCCCACATGAGGCATCATTAACCATTACAAACATATATACATTTGTATGTACATGTAGTAATAGTAGATAACTAAATTCTACCTGTACTGTATGTCATGGATTGTCTTGTATAAGGCAAAAAATATATATCTGTGTATCCTCTATAAACCCTACTTTTTAGTGTGTACCTTAAAGGTTTTATTGCCATATTTTGACAAGTACCATTAACACATGATGGTTAAATTCAGATTCTTGTTGTCCTGTATGAACGAGGAATATGCTTTTTGTAAAATGAATAAAAAGTTTAGCCGATCTCCTACCTTATTTGTTTTATTTTTTATTTTTTTTAAATTATCAGCAGAAAGTGTTTTTATCTTGCCTTAAAATGGTCACATTGACCAGAGGGTGGTTCTATGAGAAAACACTGCATTAATGCATTAAGTGTAAGGTGGTTACGAGCAGACCACATTCCTATCACCTATCAGAGCCAGACAGAAGAACATACATGTACCTGTAATACAATGATACTGTTCTGAAAAAAAGGTGGGTTTCGTACGGAAAAGGTGGAGGATCAAGTGTTACCTCACATGTTACTCCACTCAGAAACATTAAAGTAGTCAGAGACATAGCGTGATAAATCACTGTGATAGACATACATGTACATGTGTATCACTCTTCTTAGCGATGCTGATATTTTTTTGGTCTGCTTAATCTATTTATTTATTTTGATACACCTTTTGGGTGATAGTAAACTGCAGGTAACACTCTATATGTTAATGAAATTTTGAAGATATATTTAATAGAGCTAAAGATATATCCAAATCACCAAGATGATCTATCACAGCGATTGATCACGCTATGTCTCTGACTGTACTGTATCCTGATTCTGAGCCAACCAGTCTTTGCTCCATATCCTAAATGCTGCGTGGTTAGCGGAGAACAAATACCAATTTTATAGTCTTTGGTTTGAGCTGATCGGGGCTCGATCCCACAATCTATCACACTCATGATGAGCATGTTAACCATTACACCACCAATGAGGTTCCACCTGGTTTGGTGAGCTCTGATAACGAAAATAGTCGATAATGATCACAATTCTTGAACAGCATTTTAAATATCTGGATTTTTAAAAATTAATACACTCCCTTAATGGTAGAAGTATGAATAGATTACGTACTAATACACTTCAAAATGTTTAACAACATGGCTGCCAACCGGAAATAAATTAAAAGACAAATTACAAAATGTACACACGCAAAATTGATAAAAGAAATCGTACAAAAATAAATTTCAATACTCATTGCACTTGACTTTCTTTTTCCAGGCATGTGAAATTTCTTTGCTTGCTTTATGGAGTCTTTTCATTTATTTATTTATTTAAATAATCCGCAACTAGTGTATGATTGGTCACGTGACCTAAACTATCTCCAATATAAACAATACGCGAGTAGCAAATAAAGTGATCGATGCAACGAGAAAAAAGAAGATATACAGAACAATACACCTCTAGTCGATTTTTTTTTCAAATAAAAATGAAACAATGAAACAGAAAATCCAGAACTTAAAGCGAATAACACCAAATCTTTAATCATTTGCCACTGCACATTCTCATTCATTGTGATCGTCTGCTGCAAGAAATCCACTGTTCTTCTGGAGCGTTTCAGGTTGCACCTGCCTGAAAGTGCCTCATATTATTTTGAATTGCTTGATGCCATTCTGATAACAAAAGTGGATAACGTACAGAAACGTCTTCAAAGACAGAGAGGGGGAGGTCCAATGTTCCAGTGGCTGTGAATTGATTAACTTAAAACACTAACTAATCCTATTATTATGTAACATACTAGTTAAATTTGTCAAAAAAATGACAACAATTGAAGATGTTGGAACACCTACTACATAAATAAAGAACAGAACATGATCTCTTGGTTCATCATCATACATGTCACAAGCTCCACGACACCTATCTTCCGTGTTATGGGTTTTCGACGTATTATCGATTTTCCGATCTGGCAATTGACAGTGTTAACCCTCAATTCATATGACGATTGGAATTATCAAAGAATGGCTAGTTAAATATTTCTTTGTACATAAGATTGTTTGAAAAGTCATTCCTGAATTTTAATATACTCTCGATTATCTGGCAACGTCTGCTGTCAGTAAAATGGCATCATGTTTTCGTATAAAGCAAAAAACAGGGCAGATATACGGGATGGAAACGAATTTAAAATCCGGAAATGGCTGGTTTTAAAATTTCATGGTTCTGGCCATCTATAAATCATACTACATCTAAATAAAATAACAGAATGTTTGAAAATGACCACTTTCAAAATTGTGTTCACTTTTGTTGTTTTTTTAGTGCTGAAACCAAAATGCACTGCTGTTGACGAGCATTTTATATAAGAAACCGGCACATTTCAGTCAGCTCCTTTGTTTACAAGTACGATAAGTGACACCATGACAATCACATGACAGGTAGAGCAGTAGATACGATACCGTAACCCTCATTCCGCTTGTGCTCCATTTAGGGTTACGAATCGATCTCATTCAATGTATGAGAGCAAATTAAAATTTTCGTTCCGTGAATATTTCAACTTTCTTTTTGCATATCTGGTCATATCTTATTATTCCCAACAATTTTTAAGTAATGGTGATACGAAATAAGTGTTACAATCCCTGTTTCTATCTTCAAGACCGGTTTCGTATTTGAAAATTGTTACCTGTCCGCCATAACACCTTACGTAGACTCTTGCGATGGGCGGAGCCTATCCATATATGGAAAATGTTACTATGAAAAAGTCGATTTTACTATAAAATTGATCCAAATAAGGATATCTCAAAAACGAGGCAAGTGCGCGTGAACTAGCAACTTGTAAACAAATGTCGGACAGAAAGAAGATTTCATGCATTCAAATTTTCAGATGGATATAAGTCTACCATGGATTGCTGCAGCGATTATTTAACACCTCAAGGTTTACGTAAATATATTTATCTTTTACCCCCGTTAATTTTTCCAACCACTTACAACGGAATTAGGACAAAAAACTACCCGGTGTGAATCACTCCGGGC
>MJUT01059551.1:224584-236727 GCA_002080005.1 Gigantidas platifrons
AAAAAAAATGAACCAAATATAGTGATTAACACAGTTTGTCTATAAGCTTATATATTTGGATTAAGTGTTAACTATGTTTGATATCTACGTACCATTAGTTGTTTACAAAATACACTGATATACAGTACACTCCAAGTGTTACGACGCTCATACTCTCAGGTCGGACAGAGAGTTTCGTCGGACTTTGAGAGGGTGTCACTCTTAAAATCGACTGACAAAATCCTCCCAGGTCGGAGTGAGAGTGAGAGTGAGAGTCTCCACTCTCAGATAGTTAAACTGTGTAACGTCCTCAAATTCTACTAACCAATAAATTCGTGCAGAAAGAAACATGCGTCTCTTAGTAAAGCTGAAATAAATTAATGTTATATAGTACGGAAAGTATAGATCTGTTAACGGCTGTCACGGGTGATATTATACAATAATACCAATGAATAAAATGTATTAACATGCAGTACCCATGTTTTAAGTGCACTAGAAGTGAATATTAATACATGTACATGTACAATGTATGTCCCTATGTACATGTATACTCGCGACAATCGATGCCAAGGCCCTTTCACTTGCTGCAGATAGTTGCCGGTTTACGATATCGGATGCGTTTGCTCTTTCACGTGTTCGCCAAATGTATAGCGAACGATCCCGGGTAAATAATTCTAATTTATACATTTATTTCTTTAAAGGCAAATATGAATTAAAATTAATTAGTAAAATTTAAGTTTTATTTTGTTTATGGCGAATGGGTCATAAATCCGTAAATCCCGCTTTTTTTTCTCTCTTGAAAATGGGCAGTCTGATATAGGTGGAATAATATTTTTTAGTGTATTCTACGTTTTTTTTATACTTTTTTACAATTTGTGTTGACTACGTGAAAGATTTACACAATCAGCACGTGCAGGTCGAGAGATACATTTGTATTTGATAAAAGTTTTTACAGTTTACCTGTCAAAACATCACCCATTTCAGCATGCCATATCGCATCGTGCATTCATGATACACAAATACACCTATCACAGGTGTGAAAAAACGTTGCTCAAGACCCCTTTTATTATAAAATCACGTTGTTTTTTTCTCTTGAAAATCGGCAGTCTATGGAGTCCTGATATAGGTGAAATAATATTTTATTAGTGTATTACATGGGTTTTTTTTAACAGTTACCTGTCAAAACATCACCCATCTCAGCATGCCATCGCATCGTGCATCCATGATACATTTTGTACATGTATGTACAAATACACCTATCATAGGTGTGAAAAAAAAACATTGCTCAAGACTCCTTTTATTATACTAAGACTTATAAATTGTGCTTAATAATAAAGTTTAAAGTTTTATAAACATGGATACAAAATGCAACTATTTTGCATTTTCGATTTTCAAGCCGTCTTCCAATTTATTTGTACTTAAAAAATAAATTGATATTTTGTTCTTATAAATGTGTATAAATATCTTCGTAGCCTCTGGCTGTCGGCAATCCTCTTGAAATAAATCAAGAATTAAATTAAATTAAATATCTTCTATAAATTTCAATTTCTTATCTAATTCTTATGTAACAATATGGTCAGGTTGTTATTTTCATTGAATGACATCTCAAAATAGATGGCAACACAGTAGGGGGTCTTCCTGTATATTGGGTACATCCTGTCAATTACATAAGTCATAGGTAATAAAAAAAAAACAGCAATAGTGATTTCACCACTAGTTTAGAGCCAAGTCCTAGGTGTGTATTGATCCCAGCAACAATTGAGGAGGAAATAAAATGTATCTTAAAATAAAGAATTAGTATGACAAGACATTCTAATTCCGATCACCTAGAAAATATTCCCACAACATACATATTTTTTTATAACCACAGTGATCAACCTTTCAAAGGACACAACTTGATAGAAATGAAAAGTTTTTATAAAGAAATATTTTGTAATATGTTGTGAATCTGATTTTGTTGTGAAATGTTGAGCTCCAAACATGTTCAAAATAACTTGTGTACATCTCTGAGAGCGGTTTTGGGGCAATGTGTTGATTCAGTGATTGGGATTACCACGCGCCCCGCGCCATAGTCGCATTACCCGACGAAATGGCGCATTTCCACATAAAAACTCTGCGTCATACGCGCGCATTCGTTTTCTGATGAAGTCAGACGTACATACAGCCGAACCGTTCTGTGAAGACTGCACGGACATAGTCCCATTGAAAATAATTTAATCCCAATCAATGTATCTAATTCATAATTTAGTTTTTATTTCAAAATGATCTGTGAAAGTTCAATTGTGCGATAATGTTCCAGAGGAATTATGCACACTAATGGAAGAAGAAGAAGAATTGCAAATCAACATCGATATCTGGTACCTTGTGTACATACAATTTTATACCTTTACATACGGAATTCAGGCTTAAATAAAGCGTAAACCAGTTTCAAAAACTGATATATCTGATAACAGAAAAGTACAACAATGAGCAACAACGGACTTATAACACTTTCCCGGCGGGAAGTATCGGATACCGATCAGCATGTCACTTTCCCGTGGGTTTTTTTTTACTTTCTCCGGGAAACATGAAATGGGAATTTTCATGCATTGCACAGCGTTTATCATGCATATCAGATGGATTTTTTTGTCCAGATCAAGGTTTAAGCCAAGAATTAAAAAAAAGTGTTGAGCTCAAGCTCATATGTCCTTCATCCTATTTATTCAAACAGAAGGGTGTGAGTTGTCAGATAGTTTATATATCTCCTCCACCCATGTATTAAAGTTTGTGAAATGTTTTTGTTCTACATTATTTTTCACACTGGATTTTGGCACATAGTTCTGTCATTATGGCCCATTCATATCAAAAATGTCCCATTGACAAGGAAGGGAAGGGGGCCATAGTCCCATTGAATTTTGTTTAATCCCAATCACTGTTGATTTGAAGAAAATCCATTCAGAAACGACTTCAAAATATTTATTTTTTTTACATACAATGATGTATATATGAAATATATAGAGAATTTTGACGGTTTTTTTTTAATACTTTTGAACTAAAGAATTACAATCGGACGGGTTGCCGTAATCAATGAA
This sequence comes from Gigantidas platifrons, assembly GCA_002080005.1. Lineage (NCBI taxonomy): Eukaryota > Metazoa > Mollusca > Bivalvia > Mytilida > Modiolidae > Gigantidas > Gigantidas platifrons. The sequence continues at coordinate 227,635 of MJUT01059551.1, forward strand.
ACTGCAGGAAATTTTCGAATATATGCACTTTACCAAATAATAAAAACAACAACAATACACATTAAAACAGAACAAATTAAACTGCATAGCAAAACATATGCAAGAAGACAAAACATGGATTATTTAAACAATGCGCAGGCACACACAAAATGTAACATTACTAAACTATGTAAATAACTAAAAACATGCATTATTTACCTGAAAAAGAAAACAAAACATTAAACACAAACTACCGTATTTTAAGAACGATTGGTCGAGATTTTTTTTCCTCAACACACTTGCTTCGACCTATCGTCCACAAGGATGAAGTTAAAAAAATCTCGTATACAAATTACTTTATTTTGCTGTAGGTTTTTTCTGAATAAGAAGACTAAAATCATTGATATTTTTGGAGTTCTTTTTTTATTTAAAGCAATAAAAGTATACTTATTCTTATTCTATACTAACAGGGGGTGCAATTCCGGGGGAAAATGTTCAACATCCGAAAAAAAAATCAATATTCAATAATTGATTGATTGAAGTGTTAGCAAAAATCAGTTCAATATTGTATTGTATAAAATATATATACTATAAAAAGTGTATGTTGTTGAAAAAAAATTACAGGGTAGATCGTTTTACAATATAAAGTTATTATCACAAAATATCTAAATATAGCTATAGCTTGTCCATCAACCACCGGCCTGTGCACGAGGTTGAAGGGAAAAAATGTCGGTTGCATGACATCTCACACAATCCCGGAGAACAAGCTCTTCAACAAGTTCTTCTGTGAACAATCAACACTGGACGATAGTGACCACACACCTCCCGATCTAACTGAATTACAGACAGACGGACTACGACAGATTCTCATTACCGAAACGGAAGTAGAGGATATACTGAAAATTTTAGATATTAGCAAAGCGACCGGTCCTGACTGTATTAATCCACGACTTTTGCGCGAAGCCGCACCGATATTAAAGTATCCGCTGTGTAAATTATTCAACATATCACTGTCATTGTCTTCTTTTCCATCCGAATGGAAAATGGCTAATGTCACTCCGGTATTTAAAAAAGATAGTTCTAGTATATTGAAAAATTATCGCCCGATATCACTCATTAGTATTGTAGGTAAAGTTATGGAACGCTGTGTTTACAAGCACATCTACAATTTTATTTTAGAAAATAGGATAATATCGTCTAATCAATCTGGTTTTACTTCTGGCGACTCTGCGATCAATCAGCTTCTATATATAACGAACGAATTCGGTAAGGCACTTGACGACGGAAAGGAAGTTAGAGTAGTCTTTTGCGACGTTAGCAAAGCGTTCGATCGGGTTTGGCATAAGGGATTGTTGACTAAATTAAAATCAATTGGCATTCAGGGGCCGTTATTGTCTTGGATTTAAAAATATTTATTGGGTAGAAAACAAAGAGTTGTCATAAACGGTTGTTGCTCTGACTGGCGGAATGTTTGTGTGGGTGTCCCTCAGGGATCAATTCTGGGCCCTCTGTTCTTTATTATTTATATTAACGATATAGTAGCAGACATAAATTCGTCAATAAAATTATTTGCAGATGATACTAGTCTTTATATAATTGTCGACGATCCTGTGGATGCTGCTGAGACTTTGAATATGGACGTGGCAAAAATTAATGATTGGTCTATGAAGTGGCTGGTTAAATTTAACCCTGCTAAAACAGAAAATATGATCGTATCTAGGAAATCTAACCGCCCACTTCATCCACCACTCATGATGGACAATAAGATCATTAACATGGTATCTGAACATAAACATTTAGGCCTTACCATATCTAATGATGGAATTTGGGGTAAGCACGTAGACCTGATTAACAAGAAAGCCTATACCAGAGTCAACATTATGAGAAAATTTAAATTCATTTTAGATCGAAAAACCCTTGAAAAGATTTATTTGACATTTATTCGACCTTTATTAGAATATGGGGATGTAGTTTGGGACTGTAAAACTGTTTACCTTACGAATAAATTAGAAAGCGTACAAGCAGAGGCTGTCAGGGTTGTAACTGGGGGTACCCGCCTAGTATCACTTTCTAAGTTATATACAGAAACCGGGTGGGAATATTTGAAAGACAGAAGGGAAAAACATAGATTGACATATTTTTTCAAAATGAATAACGGCTTAACCCCGGGGTACTTGAGTAGTCTTGTCCCTAACACCCTTCGAAATATTCACGATCACAATACAAGACATTCAACGTTAATTCCGCCTGTCAGAGCTCAAACCACTTTATATGCAAATTATTTTTTACCTCAGACAGTACGGTCTTGGAATCTTCTTCCGGATAGCACAAAAAATTGTCCTTCTATTAATGTATTCAAATCGCGACTGAACCTTAATATTATATATGATAAACCCACATTTTTTTTACGTCGGTAGCCGTTTAGGACAGATTTTTCACGCTAGAATACGTATGGGGTGTAGTGCTCTTAATTCCGATCTATTTCGGAAAAATATTGTTAATTCATCGCGTTGTACATGTGGTGCTATAGAGACTCCTACTCATTATCTTCTAAACTGTCCTCACTATAACATACCTAGACAACGCTACATATTTGCCCTTAACCTTCCTATTCCTTTGTCCACTGAACTTCTATTGGTAGGATCTAATGAGTTAACTGTTAGCCAGAACACAGAAATCTTCTTGTCAGTACAAAAGTTAATTTTAAGTAGTAAACGATTTACCCCGTAATTCACAATTCACCAACCCCTTTCACTTTCCTGCACAATTCATCCCCTATAGTGTAAAATACAATTATCTTTTTTACTGATCCTTACAACGTAATCTAACTTCTGAGATTATTAAAAGTAGATTGAATTAAACTTGGGATACGGATTTATATAAGTTTAATAACTTGTTTTCGGATCCCCTTAATTAATTCATATTCATTACTATTGTTGTATTTAAATTGTTGTACTATATTCATATGTATTGATTAATAAAATATGTTTATACTAACAAGCTTTTTATACTAAATATACTGGAAAATAATTATCGATTTCGTTAAAACTAGATTGTTCTACATTTGAATTGGTCAATAGGAACAAATAAAATAATAACCATGACTTGAAAAAATCAACACAGGTGAAGTCTGTCGGCACTTGTAAATATCCTGACATGATGATCTGATGATTGAAAATTTACTGGACCGAGACGATCACATAATTTGTGTACTATTAATTAAACACATTGTAAAGGTATGTCAATAAAACTGCACAAGGTGATATATTGTTTTGACACATTGTTTGATTATTTTATTGTATGGACATCGGGGTCATCCTTTTACCCACAGATGACATTACAAACCAAACTCCTCATAAAAAACACAAGTCTAAAAACACAAACTTTAGTTTTTACTCAAATTTAAGTTGGTTTGTTAGAAAACTCGAGATTTTTTGAGAAATCCAAGCCAGGGCTGGACTTGTATTTTAAAAGTTTCGATTTCGGAAAAGTTACGATATTTCTAGCATTCATTTCCGATTGTAATCGTAAAATTTAAATATACTAGAAAGATCTATTAAAATTAAACAGATTAAAGAAACACAAACGGTGTAACTCAAAATTGTTGTACAATTCCTTTTGATTATGAGGTGCTCCTATGCATCGAACGAGCGTGACAAATATTGACATTTGAACTACCTTTCCTGGCGCGATTACACATCGATCATAAAATGTTTGACATGTTCACCTCGAGAAATGTAAAAAAAAATATCTTTAAATATCCACTCTCACGTCCGACCAAATACTCGCATACCTGTTAACCCTCCCGCATTTCGCGGGAGACTCCCGCTTTTGAGCTCGGCCTCCCGCGCGGGAGACTAAAAACTCCCGCTTTGAAATACTTCTCCCACATTATCTCCTACGACCATAAATTTGATTAAAATCGAAAATTAGGATGCCATTTTTGTTGTTTTTATCAGCTGGGTCATTAAAACATTTGCGTGAATCAGACGATTGTTACTCGGAATTCTCTCGGTTTTTACTAGAAACGCCGATAATGTAAGTTGTTTACAATATCGAATGGATAACTACACGAATCAAAGTTGTGAAAAAAGAAAATTTGAAGGCGAGTATCGTTCAATTACTTACTTAAATACGAAAAAAACTTTAAAAAAAATACAGTTCAACTATGTCACAATCAAGGAGACGTTGGAATTCAGGGCCTAGCACCCCTTCTTCAAAGAAAAAGAAACATTATTGCAAATTCTTGGAGGACTGGACAAAATTATACGATTGGGTGCAGCCTACTTCTTTTGGAAATGATATGACATTTTGCAAACTTTGTTCTACAAATTTTAGTGTCAGCCATGGTGGTGTATATGATATTAAAAGACATGCTGATGGAGATTCACACAAAAAAAAGCAGTTGCTTCAACAAGGAAATCAACCAATCTTAAAAATGCAGACCCAGAGAGAATGTTTTTCTATGTAAAAAAAAATCCAGACAGATATGAGATCTGAGTTGAACAATGACACACTTTGTTCTTTATTATGTGCAAAGCAAAATCAAAACTTGTTGTGTTATGAGTACGAACCAAGTGACTCTGTTCTAAGATCAGCAAAACAAGCTGTATTGTCATACCAAAGTGGTTTGAAGTAATGTTGCTCAGCAACAACAATAAAAGTTGTACAGTAAATTTTGTTTGCTTTAATCTAACAATTTTAGTGTCAAAAAGTTCGTCACGCAAAATCTCCCACATTAAATAGTTGGAATGTGGGAGATTTCCCACAAACACAATCTCTGAGGTTAACAGGTATGTACTCGGAGTGCACCCACGATGTCCGACCAAATACTCGGGAATTAGAGGGTGTTGACTCTCAAATTTATCAGACATTTCTCTGGAGTGAGTCGCACATTTTGGGAGGAATATGTCCGACCTGAGAGTATGAGCGTCATAACACTTGGAGTGTACTGTATATAATTATTGTTTCAGTTTGTAAACAAACATCTGCTTTGCATAATCATAAATCCTCGGATTTACCTTTTTCTAAGAAGGCACGTGTTTTTTAATTAATTTATTTTATAAAAATATATAACCTATATTTTCTGTTTTTATATATAATTATTAAGGTAAAAATACCTTACAAAAGAACAAATAACCATTCAGAAATTGTTTTCAAAATAAAAATAATCCTGATTCTGATCCGAACTTAACAGCAGCTCGCTGGTAAAATTTGGCCCATAATTTGATTATATTTCACTTCACATCCAAAATTTCACAAGAAGATGTACATGTTGAATGTAAAATAATACAAACCTCCTTGTGAAATTATATATTTCAAACTATTACATCCATATTTTGTCACAATATATCCATAAATAAATGTCTGGCAAACTCATTTACCTAACACGATACACAAATCTAGCAACAGTTTTTGGCTGTAATGGTCGAGTATATAGCCAAGGGAGATAATCGTTTCCGATTCCTGATAAGACATAACATGTAGTCCACACCAGACGAAAATGACGTGGATATCTTTATTTTTTTCCGATATAAATGGGTCGGATTGTATTAAAGCGAATAATAGTATATATCTTACTAGTTTTTATATCATTTTGTCAACGGAATTTGTTGAAAGAATAAAATTGTTGCTTGTAACACCTGTTGAAGCAATGAAGATGTGGATTCGGAAGTAACCGGAAGTTGTGTCTCATGATTCTTTATAGCTCAAATTATGTCGTGCCAACCCCGACATCAATTATAAAGATTTCTAGATAGTCGATCCAGCCCCTATAAAAATGTATACGATATTAATGTTATTGGTGTAAATGATATAATTTTGAATAGTATACCATTAAGAATTACATTTATTAATCAACTTTTTAAGGATTTGGAATAGTAAAAACTATGATTCATGATAGGCAATTTGCTTTTCAATGCATGCATCTCAAATGTGAATTAACCTTTATGATAATGTAACATATTTAGACACTTGTATATCTTTATATAGAAAAGAAAAGAGCAAGTACCAATGATAAGGAAGTAGACTTATTTGATTTTATCGATAAAAATCCAATTGAAAATTTACATCTGAATTTGAATTTGAATTTGAATTTTGGTGTTTAACGCTACTTTCAGCAATATTTCAGCTATATCATGGCGACCAGTTTTAGTGACGGAGGAAGCCGGAGTACCCGGAGAGAACCACCGACCCTGGGCAAGCAACTGGTAAACTTTATCACTTGCGACTGCGAGTCGAGTGCACCCTTTTTGTAATTTACAAAGATGGGCGCGAACCCACGCCGTATCGGTGATAGACTTGTATGAGCGGTTAGATCCAACGACCTAACTCATTGAGCCACCCGGGCCCCTAAATTTACATCTGTCCTTTTGCAAATATAAGTTGGCATTAGAAAGAAAGCTTCAAATTTAGCAGTCATATTAGAACTTGGAAGATTGCCAGTAGAGAACTTTATTAAATCTCAAACTTTGTTATATTTTGCAAGACTATATACAACAAAAATTAACCCACTTTTAAAAGAATCCTTTTTACTTTGCCAAAATTTAGATTCTCAAGGCATCTACACATGGTTTTCATATGCAAAGAGTACTATTGATGAGACAGGTCTTGATATCTTACAGCTCCAAAATACTACTAGTCCAAATCAAGTAAAACTACCCAAGAAATATGTAAAATCAACATTACAATTTTATTATGAAAATTTAATAAATAATAAGCTCTCAAATTTAGACCAAAAAAGTAAATTATATTTATTCTCAAATTTAAAACAAAATTTATCAGTGGAAAATTACTTATCTATATCTAATTTTGAATACAGAAAGCTAATAACAAAACTTAGAATTAGTGGACACAACCTATTAATAGAAAAGGGAAGACATTTAAATATTCACAGAGAGCAATGTTTATGCTCGCACTGTAAGTGTATAGATGACGAGAAGCATTTTCTTTTACATTGCACGATAAATTCTGAATTGAGGTCTTCTTTTTAAAACATTTTGAACAACTGAAATCAATTTTTTAATAACTTATCAGAATCAGAAAAACTTTTTTATATTCTAAACCCATCAACACCATCTCAAGTAAATTAACTGGGTTCCTTCTAAAAAAAAATCATTAGAACTGAGGACAGGGGACTCCTAACATATTTACTTGAAAATGTCGATTTTATGTTCTCTTTGTTACATGTATATTTGTATAATTTGTATAATTGTCACAAACTGTATTATTTAATGACAATAAAATTTTGAATTTGAATTTGAATTTGATAATGGTGTTGAGCTGTTCTTTTGCCAGACACATTTTGGTCTATATCAATTAATATTACTTTGCGATTTTATTATATGACATTTTGAAAATCAGTTATGGTTGTTAATTTTCGCTTTGGCCTCAAAAATATTTCATTCCGCAGTTTTACATCGACTAAGGTGTAGAGCAATTTTGTTGTTGATATGCTACTCACTACATCTTTCTAGTTCTTCACCGAGTATTCCGGAATTTTATGGGAACACTGTCACCTTCATAAATTAGAAGTTTACAATTTGAGTTTAATACTAATTATCATGGCCAAATCAGTGACAACTAATAAGAAAAATGTAAGGACTGGGATACTTCATTAGGGGTAGCAAAGGTACACGAGATTTAAAGGAACAGTCTGAGCTTTAAAATGGATTTGACTAATTATTTATGACGACAACATCTTTATTGTAAAATGAAGGATTATAGATCTGCGGAACCATAGCTTTTTTCTTTCTTTTTGTTACACGTTTATATTAATTTGAATAGAGATTTGTAACGTGATTTTTCAAACATGAGTTGTAAAAGGAATATGTAGTGTTGAAAGGAGTAGTGAAAATAGTTTCAGGGTGGCTCAATGAGTTACGTAGTTGGATTACCTAACAACTCATACAAGCCTAATACCAATGCGGCGTGGGTTCGCGCCCGGTTTTGTAAATGACCAAAAAGGGTGCACTCGACTCACAGTCGCAAATGATAAAGTTTACCAGTTGCTTGCCCATGGTCGGATGTTCTCTCCAGGTACTCCATCTTCTTCCACCACTAAAACTAGTGGCCATGATATACTAGTAGCTGAAATATTGCTGAAAGTGGCGTTAAGACACAATAAATAAATCAATCAATGAAAATAATTTCGTGTGAATGTCACGATGCATTCTCAAAGGCTTCGGTATCAATGGTAGAATGTCAGCTATGAGTGATGTAAAATGACTATGATCATGGCTACACTGGGGAGTGGAGTTGAAAATATCCATAAACGGAGCCACAGGTAGGGCTTGATAGAATTATACCATTAATTTGCTCGTTACAACCATAGGGTTTATCTAGTAGACTAGTCGTCCGTTTATTATTGCTAGGGTGTGGGACTTCATGTTTTAAGTATGTTTTATATTAATATGTGGACCTTATGTTTCACATTTACATGTAGATTTTAGTATATAGATTTACACGTAGACATTGATTTACATGTCATGCGTCTTGTTTGTTTGTTTGTTTGCTTATTTGTTTGATGTTGTTTAACGCCACTTTCAACAATATTTCAGTTATATCGTGGCGGTCAGTTATATCGTGGAGGTCAGTTATATGGTGGCGGTCAGTTTTATTGGTGGAGGAAACCGGAGGACCAGGAGAAGACCACTGTACTGTCATAAATCACTGACAAACTTTATCACATGATGTTGTACACCTCGCCGTGATCGAGATTCGAACTCACAACATCAGTGGTGATAGACTATGATTGCATAGGTAGTTGTAAATTTAACCACAATACGATCACGGCCACAACGGTCCTCAATGTACGTCATACCGGTATGTCCTGGTTGTCCTCAATGTACGTCATACCGGTATGTCCTGGTTGTCCTCAATGTACGTCATACCGGTATGTTCTGGTTGTCCTCAATGTACGTCATACCGGTATGTCCTGGTTGTGCTCAATGTACGTCATACCGGTATGTCCTGGTTGTGCTCAATGTACGTCATACCGGTATGTCATGGTTGTCCTCAATGTACGTCATACCGGTATGTCCTGGTTGTCCTCAATGTACGTCATACCAGTATGTCCTGGTTGTCCTCAATGTACGTCATACCGGTATGTCCTGG
>MJUT01059551.1:251460-267715 GCA_002080005.1 Gigantidas platifrons
GTTCCTCGCCTTTAAATATTTCTTTGGTTTTTGAACTCAGTTAGGGACGAAAGTAGCGAGGACGACTCGTTTAAAATACAATACAATTATCCACAGGCACTCGTTTCATATATATATTTATTTACTATCTACGTCTATGGATCATTGTTTCATATATATATTTGTTTACTATCTACGTCTATATATATGAAACGAGTGCCTGTGCAATTATTCCCATTCTAATGCAATACTGAACATAAAAATGTATTCTTGCATATCCCGAGGTAGAAAAATCACATAAATTAAAATTCCGCGAAATGTTGTATGACGACTTTGGCCTATGAATAACATGACGTCATGACTTTGATAGCGAGATGTCATTCTGATTAATTTAACAATGTAAGCACCTTTTATTGTCTTTTGTTACTTAAATACGATTTTTAGAAGTTCATGATGTCATTTTAGTTTTAAAATTATTTATATTGGAGACTTATTTTTATTTTTGGCATTCTCTCCGTGACACGCCAACTTTTATCAACTTCCGGACGAAAGGATTTCAATCGCATCATTAGGCAAACTGTGTGTTGCATGCGCATGCCCATGTTGCTGTAGAGCTCTCTGTGCTCGCTATAATCCATTTTGAAAATGATTTATTGGTTAAAATATAAAGGGTTTCCTCATGTCAGTTTTTTTTCACACGAAACAAAAATAAGATTATTTCATTATAGGGCATAAAATATCGGTCAATTTACTTTTTGCTATTAGGTAGCAACATAACTGGCTTTTTCCACCTTTACAACAACAAAAAATAATAACAACAATTAAAATGTGTAAAAATGTAAAAAAAAAATAAGAAAAAGGTTACATGGTTTTTCACTGACTGAATTTCTGCTTAACTGACATATATTAGTCAATGCAGAGAGGAAAATAAAGCAACACACATGAAGCCGATAAAATAGAATAATCAGCAATATTAAAATAAGTATACAATCACGGCAAATTGTACATTAATATTCTATGCAATAACCATTTCTCCAGACACTCCTTATGTTAATCGTTCAGTTTATTTACTCGTCATCTTCATGCACCAACAGTCCCATAAACGATGTTGTATATCCCCAGTTATAAAGATAGTTAGCTGTTGATCCACCACTCGTCTCCACCCACACATGGTCTCCCTTATCTACGTGACAAACAAGGGTCGTTGTTCCAGGACTGTACTGACTCCCTGCACCACTGCTTACGACGGATGCTTTTACTACATTTTCAACACGTAATTCTGTAAATTAGTAGTTAACACCATGCGTCAAAGCTGTCCATGAAAATAGGTATGCTCCAGAAACTGGTGACACAAATACACCATCCCCTGGATTATAATGGCCACCTTCGTTTGTTACTACCACGTCAAACTTGATAGTTGAATGGTAGTTCAATGTGTTTGTTGATGAAAGTCTTGCATAAAACATCACTCGGTTTTTAGTAGTCTTCACAACACCTAAAAAATATCAAATTTGAAATTTACAGTTAATAAATACTGTGATTTATGAAAACTTAGACCAGTCTCCCTCTGGAATATGTAACCTTAAATAACATGTTATAACATCAATATCACACACATAAGTAGTGACAATATGAATAAAAACATGTACAATAATATCAACGAAATGTGCTGACCGTAAATTGCAATTTTCATTAACTAAATTACACAGTTTACACAAATAACAAAGGCCTGAAATTGTTGTTACTAATCTGTACATGTTTTTATTTTATTTTACGGCTGTGGTAACAGTTGTGCAGCATGAAAATGATGGTTCAGTTTGCTTAAATTTATTGAATGCTCTAATTAAGGCGAAAGGTTATTGAGTTTAGTAAAAGTTGGCAATGTGTAGTTATTATGTTTAGGCAAGCGTTTTAAGACGTCTTAGTATATATATATATATAATACTGAGAATCGCTTAGAGTAAAATAATGCCCAATATGTGTATTCCCTTGTACACAAGATGACACTACCTATAAAAGCATCGATATTTGGTACGACGTAATAAAATACGTGGCTTGTATTCTTTTCTACCTTCAGTAATACAGTAAATCAGTTACGGGAGTTGAAGTTGTTTTAACCTAAATTGATAAAGATTTGTCATTTACGGGAATTGAGCTCGTGTCAACCTTAGGTGATAAAGTTTATCAGTTACACGAGCCATACTTGTCTCAACCTCAAGTGAAAACGTGGTCATTTACTCAACGGGTAATCTCCCTTCCCATACAACTGGCTTGACATTCATCCTGGAATGCAATTCTCTCTTTACTTTAAGGAACGACCATTAACCTTTAGGGAGGGAGGGGTGTAGTTTGAATTGGAGTATAAATATGCAGCCATATTTTGCTAAAAAGAATACGTTGACCTAATGATGGAAACAGAAATACTCGGACCCTCTAGTTTCAAATAAGAAATTGGTTTAAATTTGATTGATTGATCGAGTACTGCTTTACGTCCAGCGAGCAGTATTTCAGTTATATTTCTAGTACAAGAACAAGTTCAATAATATATATAAACTACATTAATGTATATATAAATGAGGGAAGGGGTGGATCGACCGTATCAACGACTTTTGACTGGCACTAAAAACGTATCGAGAATTGGGTATAGACAAACACAATAATCGTTTGTAACGGTTATAATGTGCCTACTCTCTCGAAATAAAAACCAGAGGTCTTTAGCGTGTATGAAGCGTGGCACTCTCCACACACGCTAGCAACTATGGCACATGGTCAGACTTTCAGTATTATACACCGACAACCCCTCATCGAGAGAGAGATCCCCTTATCCGGCACCCATGGACGCGCTGAACATCTCGGTGGGTGTGAGCCATGGGAATCTTCACCAATATCCTCTGGTTTAAATGTGAAAAATAATCGATGTTCTAACATGTAATAAAAAAATCCTTTAAGGTTTGCGTGAAACCTTTTCTAATATGCTTGGGGGGAAACATAGTCCCTCCCCTCCAAATGTTAAGTGATCAGTCCCTTTCTAACATATGTGATGGATGACAGCAGCATGAACATATTCTCGTTAGAAAATAATATCCTTAATTTAATTATAATACTCATGTAGTAACCGAATTTATTACATACTTAGTTAAAATAAAGGCATTTTTGCATAACCAATATGACCGGAAGTAAACTGTCCATATTTTCACACCACGGGAAAATAACCCCTTTAGGTGCCCCTCGTGCGTTTCAGACAAAATAAACAACTTCCGGTGTTTACGCCTGCAGATGTCGGAAGTATATAATAAATAGTGTAATACATGGGCATTTCCATATTGACCTGGTTATCATCCATCGACACATATTGGCCCTCGACTTCGTTTCAGGCCAATATGGGTGTCTCGGGATGATAACCAGGCCAATATGGAAATGCCCATGTATTAATCTGTATGTATTATAAACATACACTATTTTTAACAGAGCATCTAGCGCTACGGTGATCGTGCAGAAATTTCGCTAGACATATCATTTTTCTCAATCCGAACAAAATTAAAACATGATTAGCAAATTTCTTTTGAAAAAGATGACGTTCATATACAATATATGTATATTGTCTGAAAGCATAAAATTCACATAATGTTTTTCCATCGTTGATTATTCTTAACATATTTTTGCTTTTTATTGCTACTGAGTTGCTGTTGGTGATTGTAAACAGCTGTCTAGAGAGACACTTGCCACATGGATTGCTGTTTGTGATTGCCAATAGTACATATATGTTGCATGCTTATGCCATGTATGTTTATATTGTGTATTGCATTGTATGATTGTATGTTAGTTGGTTCAAAAGCTCTTCAGAGCTTATGTTGTATTGTTGTTATGTCTTGCCGCTGTAAATAAAGCTTATTTGATTTGATTTGATTTGATTTACTTAGCCTTCGAAACAATTAGACAAGTGAACATTTTGTCAGTTTTTCTAGCCCGTTTCGCTGCAAGTGCAAATATAATTTATTTTTGCAGACAATATACGTATATTGTGTTCACATTTGTATTCTACAATTTGAAAAAAGTACAAAGCACCTGCCAAATCTATGGAAGAGAACAGAAGCAAGTGTCATTTCAATAATATCTCAGGGTGTCCTCTGTCACGCCCACGCCATGCTGTTATGCTGTTGCCATTTCTTAACGTTCGCTCTACATGAAACAGGTACCAGGATATTGTTATTAGCATACTAGACGACTAACGCAAAGATATTCGTATTTCTTAATTCTTACAGCAAATATATTTATTGCAGGATAAAACATTTTACGTAAAAAAAAATACAATGTTCCATAATGTCCGTTATATTTTATTACAATATTCCTTACCTCTTTCCATAATGTCCGTTATATTTTCTACTCTCTTTTGCAAGGTTGTAATGGTCTCTTCTAAGACACCAACTCTGTTGTTTATTTCTTCATTGAATTTCTGCATTGTCTTAGTAAGTATCACTTGAAAATAAAGGAAAAGGTACAAAACTGTAAACAGCATCTTCCTTCAGTAAAGATTGTACTGTTCTGAAATAAAATAATCTGGTTTAGCTATTTGTTTGTATGTGATTGTATGTATTTTGTCTCCTGTTTCACAGTTATCTGCGACTGGGATATTTAATTATAAAGTTTCTCAAAGGTTCACGATCACATCTGCTGATACGCAAAACCAGTGAAAATGACGTAATTAAAATATAAAACAAAACAAAAACAAGACTTTAACGTCTGGTTGCTCTTCAATAATCATCTAAGAGACAGATAAATGTTGAAATGACTTTCCATAAACAATTCTTAAATAATTAGGAGCAGATGTAGAATTCTGTCAGATGTCAGAAACTCATAAAAAAAAAAAAAAAAAATTTCCCACGCAAAAAATATAAAAAACCATCTTTAACACATTTCTATAGTTCTATTCTGACTCCATCAATCAGCCTAAGTGTTTGTATACAGCTTAAAAATAGCCGCAAATAAACGTTATTTCGACAATATAGATTAGGGGCCGCCGTGACTGTGATCGCATGGTAGATGGATTTACAACTATATATGCAATCAGTGCCTATATAGCTATCACCACTGATGTTATGAATTCGAATCTCGACCAGGACGAGGTGTACAACATTATGTGATAAAGTGCGTCAGTGACTTGCGACAGGTCGGTGGTTTTCTCCGGATCCTCCGGTTTCCTCAACCAATAAAACTGACCGCCACGATATAACTGAAATATTGTTGTTAGTGTGTTAAACACCATCAAACAAACATCCAAAATAGATTACGGTGGAGTTTGTCGTGGCAGCAATCGTATGGTAAACCGACATGTATTCACATGTATACCGTACCAGAATTTCGTTAGGATAATTAAACAAATTGTAAATGATGATAAAAGTAAGTTTTATTATGTAAGTTGTCGTAGCCACGTTTGTATGGCAGACGGACATGTATTCACACTGTACAATAAGTTCGTTAGGATTATAAAACAAATTGTAAATGATGATAAAAGTAAGCTTTATCTTGTAAGTTGCGGTGATTTTTTTGCATTTGTATTTGGATATCAATCTACCTATGCGATTAATGCACATAGCAAAAAAAAAAAAATACAAAAAAAAAAAAATACAAAAAAAAAAACAATATGATCCAGTTTGTCGGTGCCCTGTGACGCATCGCTAGATGTATCCGGTACTCTAGTTTCCTCAACTATTTCCGTCACATTGAACATAAAGGGTTTTTAATATAATTACTAGAATTAACGTTTACCGGGAAAGAATAAACAATAAAAATCAATACAAGTACAATGCACTTACATATATTAAATACGTATACCGGTAATTGTTTCAGGAAATTATCCTTATTTTAATAATTTCCTTGTGTATGATACATTTACATAAAGATGGCGATGGTGTGGATAATGGAGATTTGTCTAGTGATAATGATACATGAAATTGGTAAGATTCAACTAAATACTTGTTTATTACTAGTGGAACAGGAACTTCCTACCCTTCCGGAGCACCCGAGTTCACCCCCGGTTTTTAGTGGGGTTCGTGCTACTCGATCTTTAGTTTTATATGTATGTTTTGTAGATCGTTGTTTGTCCTTTTGTACTTTTTCTTTTGGCCATTGTGTTGTCTGTTCTTCTTCGATTTACGGATTCTGATTACCCCTTTGATATCTTCAAACTCTTCTTATATCGATCGATTGATTGCTTGATTAATTATATAAAGTCATGTAAGCGGTATGTCAGCTATATTTATGACGACACAGGTTTACAAACAAGAACTCATGTATGTAAAAGATGGCGCTTAGAGGTGTTCTACTGATGACTGTTTTAATTTCCATCAATAAAAATGTTTAATAAATAAGTAAAAAGATAATTGTGAAGAAAGAATAAACGAAATTTGGTTTAGGTTTGTGGCGTTTAATGCCACTTTCAACACTATTTCAGTTATATCGTGGCAGTCAGTTTTATTTGTGGAGGAAACCTGAGTACCCGAATAAAAAACACCGACCTGTCGCAAGTTACTTTATCACATAATATTGTATCGATTACACCTCGCCATGAGTGGGATTCGAACTCACAACGTTAGTGTTGATAGACACTGATTGCATCGGTAGTTGTAAATCCAGCCACCATACGATCACGACCATGACGGAATCATGTTAATTGTACTATCAAATTTTACTAAGATTGATATAAGGATTATCTTGGTCAGATTGAACACATTTTCCCATGAAATATGTAGGGATACCAAAAGACATAATAAGGGGCCGTAAATGCATGACAGACAGACATCACAATTATCTAAAGAAGAAGTACAAAAGATCAAACAATGGTCTACAGAACACTACACAGACAACTACTGATCGACCAAACAAAAAACGGGGTTAATCCAGGTGCTCCGGAAGGTAAATCATTTCCTGCTCTACTAGTGACACCTGTTGTGTTACTGATAAACGAGATGAACATCATCTGTCATGGAAATCGTACTGGACATCAGTACACGTAAATACATACAAATAACATTAATTCATTTGTTAGGTGTACCATATGTTATTATACAACATGTATTGTTTATTTCTGTTTTTTTGGTATACCATATTTAATGATAATAAAGGTAATGGTTATTTGTTATTTTGGTATACCATAGTTTATGATAAAATATGTAATGTTTATTTGTTATTTTAGTATACCATAGTTTATGATAAAATATATAATGTTTATTTGTTATTTTGGTATACCATAGTTTATGAAAACATCTTATGTTTGTTTCTGTTATTTTGGTACACCATAGTTTATGGAGTACAAGACTTATATACTATATACTATATCCGGAAATATTTTTAAGTAGATGTGTTTTAATGTATCATTGAATACTTGAAATCATCGATCTTAGAGCTAGGATGGCGCAGATTATCTTCTTAATGGCATTCAGGGGTGGGGTTGGGATGAACTGGAGGGGGTGACTATAAATTTTGTCACAAATTTTTATGGAAAGTACCTTTTCTAAAAGTCTGACCCTGCAGTTTTCAACCAGAAATATTAGTTTAAACAATATTTATTAAGAAAAAAAACAGGCATAAATAATAACATACACTAATACATATATTGGAATTCGGAAACCAGAAATATTGGTTAAATCTGAAGAAAAATTACCGATTTTAATCTTCCCAAAAATAAACAATTTTTATTTTTGTCCCCTTAAGGTCATTTAGAAATAGGATAGTGAGTACTTTTCAACAATATGACTAATTATTTAGAAGATCCCCTTTGACCACGGGAGCAGTCATCAGCAATTATAATCTGCATATCATTACATATATACTTGGTAATGCTTAGAAAACGGCGTAATAACAGTCCGTATACTCGTATAAATATATCTAAATTAAAATAGTTAATAAGATCATGTGTTATAATTTCATCGACTAAAAGTTAATTTCTAATTAAAATAATCACTGTGCTCTTTAAATAGGCCACACAATATTTTTTTTTTCTTATCAATCTTATAAAACACTATCTCAATATCATCACTGATAGGGACCCGGTGGCTCAATGAGTTAGGTAGTTGGATTATCTAACAACTCGTACAAGCCTATCAACAATACGGCGTGTGTTCGCGCCCGGCTTTGTAAATTACAAAAAAGGGTGCACTCGACTCGCAGCCGCAAGTGATAAAGTTTATAGTCTGTTGATTTACAAACTAGATTTTTAAGAAGTTTTTTTTTGAAGATTTATAGAAGTCAAGCAGACTATACCAGTTGCTTGCCAATGGTCGGTGGTTCTCCCTGGGTACTCCAGCTTCTTCCACCACTAAAACTGGTCGCCATGATATAGCTGAAATATTGCTGAAAGTGGCGTTAAACACCAAAAATCAAATCAAATCAAATCTGCGTTGATATACAATCTATTGAGGACCGCCGTGGTAGTGATCGTATGGTAGTTGGATTTCTAACTACCTATGCAATCAGTGCCTATCACAACTAACATTGTGAATTCGAATCTCACTCAGTCGATGTGTTTTCGATACAACATGATGTGATAAAGCTTGTCAGTTACAGGTGACAGGTCGGTGGTTTTCTCCGAATACTCCGGTTTCCCCCACCAATACAATTGACCGCCACAATATAGCTGAAATAGAGTTGATGAAAGTGGTGTTAAACACCATAACCCTAACCCTACAATCCATTTTTACCGATTAAAAATTGTAACTTAAGAAAAACAATTAAATTAATTTCCACAAATAATTGGCGGTACAGCCGAACTTGAAAAGCTTTTTCATAGTTTTGAAATCTCATTAAAATTAGATGTGTGTTGGTTTTTTTTAAATATATTTTTTTGTGATACTCTAAAATTTAACAACATCTCAATTGGGGTCAAATGTCATGTAACCTTTCATTCATCCTTGACCGTCCAATCATATGCAAGACAGTTAAATATATGACCAATCTCCACTTGTACTTTGTTACGATACCTAAATATTTAGTAGGCCGATTGCTGATTGGTGGGTTGAAAATATGAACCCTGACGTGACCCCATACGATATGTCGTTAGATGTTAGTGTATAACTAATGTAAAAATTCAATAAAGATACAATATATATATATATATAATTTTAATTAGATGGCAAACAGTGAAATGTTTTGTGTGAATAGATATTCGATTCCGTCGACGACTTTAGGAAAGTAGGTGGTTTATGAGAACATGTTCGACTTTATAAATATAGAATAATTCTTTATTTTTTTTTTCATTATGAACAGAATGCAATTGTAACTCAACAGAAGAGAATAGTAAGTTCTTTTTTTTTATTCCTAAATTGTTTATATTCATAATTCCGAGTTTGGTGAGTAGACGAATATTTGTATTCTTATATTATAAAATTAACTTCGCAAAAGAAAAAAAAAAAACAAAAACAAAAACAAAACCAACAAAAACAAAAACTACAAAAAGAAACAGTCAGTAATGCATTCAGTTGATTCGCTAATTTTTTTTTATCTACATTTGGTTTTTCCCTAAAATTTTCACATACCAAATAGTCTCCTGTCAATATTGAGATCATAGCCTGACGGTCATAAAACTGGCGAATATGAGTTTCGTACACACATTCCAAAATCTTCAAATCAATATTGAATACTGTGTTTTGAGTTTGCCGCTTTTTTCGAGATCTTATATAGAACTATTATAAATAGTATAAGACTCAATTGCTCTAATGGGTGCAGTATTCTCTCATGGCCAGTCACCATCTAAATCATATACTTTGTTCTAATGGGTGCAGTATTCTCCCATGGTCAGTCACCGTCTAAATCCCAAGTCCTATCCCTTTTCTTAATGGGTGCCGTATTTTCCCATGGCCAGTTACCATCTAAATCATATCCTTTGTTCTAATGGGTACAGTATTCTCCCATGGCCAGTCACTGTCTAAATCTCAAGTCCTATCCCTTGTTCTAATGGATGCAGTATTCTCACAGGATCAGCAACCGTCTAAATCCCAAGTCCAATCCCTTGTTCTAATGGGTGCAGTATTCCCCCATGATCAGCATCCGTCTAAATCCCAAGTCATACCCTTTGTTATAGTGAGTGCACTATTATCCCAGGATAGGATCAGCCACCGTCTAAATCATATCCCTTGTTCTAATGGGTACAGTATTCTCCAAGGATCAGCATCCGTGTAAATCTTAAGTCAAACCCTTTGTTATAGTGGATGCAGTATTCAACAAGGATCAGCAACTGTCTAAATCCCAAATCCTAACCTTTGCTCTAATGGGTACATAATTCTACACGGATCAGCAACTGTCGAAATCCCAAATGCCATCCTTTGTTCTAAAAGTTGCAGCATTCTCCCAGAATTAGCCATCGTCTAAATCCCAAATCCTATCCCGTATTTTAATGGGTGCATTATTCTACCAGGACCAACCACCGTCTAAAGCCCGCATCATATCCCTTGTTCTAATGTGGGCAGTCTTCTCGCAGGAACAGTCAGGTCACCGTCTAAATCCCAAATCATATGTTTTGTTCTAATCGGTGCAGAATTCTCACAGGATCAGCCACCGTCTAAATCCTATCCTTTTTTCTAATTGGTGCAGTATTCTCCCAGGCTCAGTCTCAGTTTAAATCCCTAGTCATACCATTTGTTACAATGGGTGCAGTATTATCCCAGGATCAGCTATCGTCAAAATCCCAAGTCATATCCCTTGTTCTAACGGGTGCAATATTCTCCCAGAAGCACCCACTGTCTAAATCCCAAATTCTATCCCTTGTTCTAATGGGTGCAGTATCTTCCCAGGTTCAGCTCAGCCACCGTCTAAATCCTATCCTTTTTTTAATGGGTGCAGTATTCTCCCAGGATCAGTCTCCGTCTAAATCCCAATTTATACCCTTTGGTATAATGGGTCCAGTATTATCCCAGGATCAGCTATCGTCTAAATCCCAAGTCATATCCCTTGTTCTACTGGGTGCAATATTCTCCCAGGGTCAACCACCGTCTATATCCCAAATCCTATCCCTTGTTTTAATGGGTGCAGTATTTTCCCAGGGTCAGCTCAGCCACCGTCTAAATCCTATCCTTTTTCTAATGGGTCCATTATTTTCCCAGGCTCAGCCCAGTCACCGTCTAAATCATATCCCTTGTTCTAATGGGTGCAGTGTTCTCCCAGTATCACCCACGTCTAAACCCCAAATCCCATCCCTTGTTCTAATGGATGCAGTCTTCTCCCAGTATCAGCCGCCTTATATATCCCAATTCATACCCTTTGTTATAATGGGTGTAGTATTATCCCAGGATCAGCTATCGTCTAAATCCCTATGCATATCCCTTGTTCTAATGGGTGAAATATTCTCCCAGGATCAGCCACAGTCTTGATCCCAAATCCTATCCCCTGTTCTAATGGGTGCAGTATTTTCCCAGGCTCAACTCAGCCACCGTCTAAATCATATGCCTTCTTCTAATGGGTACATTATTCTCCCAGGATCAGCATCCGTCTAAATCCCAAATCATACCCTTTCTTATAGTGGGTGCAGTATTGCCCCAGGATCAGCTATCGGCTAAATCCCAAGTCATATCCCTTGTTGAAATGGGTGCAATATTCTCCCAGAATCACCCACGTCTAAATCCCAAATCCTATCCCTTGTTCTAATGGGTGCAATATTCTCCCAGGATCCGCATCCGTCTAAATCCCAAGTCATACCCTTTGCTGTAGTGGGTGTAGTATTGTCCCAGGATCAGCTATCGGCTAAATCCCAAGTCATATCCCTTGTTCAAATGGGTGCAATATTCTCCCAGAATCACCCACGTCTAAATCCCAAATCCTATCCCTTGTTCTAATGGGTGCAGTATTCTCCCAGGATCAGCATCCGTCTCAATCCCAAGTCATACCCTTTGTTATAGTGGGTGAAGTAGTGTCCCAGGATCAGCTATCGGCTAAATCCAAAGTCATATCCCTTGTTCAAATGGGTGCAATATTCTCCCAGAATCACCCACGTCTAAATCCCAAATCCTATCCCTTGTTCTAATGGGTGCAGTATTCTCCCAGGATCAGCATCCGTCTAAATCCCAAGTCATACTCTTTGTTATAGTGAGTGCAGTATTATCCCATGATAAGATCAGCCACCGTCTAAATCATATCCCTTGTTCTAATGGGTATTGTATTATCCCATCATCAGCATCCGTCTAAGTCTTAGGTCAAACCCTTTGCTATAGTGGGTGCAGTATTATCCCAGGATCAGCTATCGTCTAAATCCCACGTCATATCCCTTGTTCTAATGGGTGCAATATTCTCCCAGAATCACCCACGTCTAAATCCCAAATCATATCCCTTGTTCTAATGGATGCAGTGTTCTCCCATGATCAGCATCCGTCTAAATCCCAAGTCATACCCTTTGTTATAGTGGGTGCAGTATTATCCCAGGATAGGATCAGCCACCGTCTAAATCATATCCGTTGTTCTAATGAGTGCAGTATTCTCCCAGGCTGAGCTCAGCCATTGTCTAAATCCTATCCTTTTTCTAATGGATGCAGTATTCTCCCAGGATCAGTTATCGTTTAATTCCAAGTCATATCTTTTGTTCTAATGGGTGCAATATTCCCCCAGGATCAGCCACCGTCTTAATCCCAAATCAAATCCCTTGTTCTAATGGGTGCAGTATCTTTCCAGGCTCAGCTCAGCCATCGTCTAAATCATATCCTTTGTTCTATTGGGTACAGTATTCTCCCAGGATCAGCATCCGTCTAAATCCCAAGTCATACCCTGTTATAGTGAGTGCAGTATTATCCCAGGATCAGCTATCGTCTAAATCCCAAGTCATATCCCTTGTTCTAATGGTTGCAGTCTTCTCCTAGAATCATCCACGTCTTAATCCCAAATCATATCCCTTGTTCTAATGGGTGCAGCATTCTCTCAGGATCAGCACCCGTCTAAATCCCAAGTCATACCCTTTGCTATAGTGGGTGCAGTATTATCCCAGGATCAGCTATCGTCTAAATCTCAAGTCACATCCCTTGTTCTAATGGGTGCAATATGCTCCCAGAATCACCCACGTCTAAATCCCAAATCATATCCCTTGTTCTAATAGGTGAAGTGTTCTCCCAGTAACAGCCGCCGTTTAAATTCCAAGTCATATCCCTTGTTCTAATTATTGCAGTATTCTCCCAGTATCAGCCGGCGTTTAAATCGCAAGTAATATCCCTTGATCTAATGCTACTATTTTTTACGCTGTAGGTGATGTAGTATATAGCATCTTAGAGGCTATAAAGTCGAGTAAGTAGTCGATTACATATATAATTTAATAATGTTAATTACTAGTAGTTGGATTACGCTTACAAATACATGTAGTTCTAATGACAACTGACCGAATTAAGCTTTAAATCAATAAACATGAAAAAGGACCACGACATCCATGTCCTTGATTGTGATAGGCACATACATGTTGCGGGGTTAAATATGAATGGGTTAGTTTTCATTCTTAGCGAATATATGAAGGAGGGTGTCTTTGTAACCGTGTACCGCATTTTACAAACAGTTTGTTACGTGTAGATGATCGATTGATCGTTGTTTAATGCCAAGTGAACATTATTAATTCCGAAAACACATTTAAAACAAGACAACGGGTAGATAAGATGGTGACACTAATGAAACATTATACGATTATTATGGTCTGTATCTAACGATCGTCAACATCTATCAGATCTATGTAACCGGAAGTGTGCTAGTCTCGAATGCGATAGATCGTGTTGTTCAATACGACGATTCCGTGATAAGACGTTCTCCTGACTTGGAGGAAGAATTCGTACCGCCGATCACGTGACTTCATAAAAAATCTAGGCATTTTTAGCAGTAGACACTGCAGGTAGAAATGGATCGAGGAAAACGATCTCGAAAGTCATCCAGCAAATATTGGTGCGCAGTCCCGGGGTGTACATCTGACAGCAGGAAGGAACCCAATCTGGAAAAATATGTAACATTTATCCCATTTCCAACAAAGTTGAAAGACCACAGGCCATTTTGAACAAAAGATGCCTAGATTTTAGTCAAGTGGTGATGAAAGTCACATGATGATGTTATCTGAATACCAGTATCCCGGAAACGACGTATACCTGATCAGGTCAAACCAAATACCAAACAAAAAAATCCGTATTTACCCCTTTCCCACTAAGCACCCAATATTTAGGATAAAGAGAAAAGATGCGGGATAATATATCCGAATGGAGAGATTTATTTACCCAATGATGGCTATATTAGTGAGTTAGAACTATAAATATCAAGCGTAGGAGAGTTGTTCTTTTTTAGAAATCAGGCATCATAATCATATCAATATGTTAAGTGTGCTCAATCGAATCTAGACAAACTTGGTCTTCTCGAACAAAACGGAATAAAATCCCCAGTATGGCTTCAACAGTTTCTACAGTGTGAATAACGTATGATGCCCGTGAAATACTGAAAATTCCATGTGAAAGATAAAGCGGTATTTCACACAGTAAAGTAAAAGAGTACATTTTACTGCGTAACGGCACGGTGCCATCGTTGTCTCGATAGAAGATGTCATTGAGTGAGATTCTTACAATAAAAACATTGTCCTACTTTAGCGTCTTTTTAGAGCAAAAATTAAACGGTCAAATATATGCAATGAAAATGTAGATATCCAATACTCCATTGGCGAATTCCCGACTTGATTCTAAAATTATACACATTTAACATTTTATTATTTGAGTTATTTCCCTTTCAGAGGACAAAAGTGTCAATAGACTATTTCATGCAATATTCAACCAAAAGGACATATATTTTTCACATACTATGTATAACATTTAAATGTTGTAACAACCTGTGAATTCTTTATTTGCTATAAAGTTAACTTCTATTATTTTACAAGGTTCAATTATCTATAAATTTTAAGAAAATTATACTCAAATTCTTAATCCTTTCTGTTGCTCTTGCATTGAGCAAGGAACCATTTTGTCCTCTGTAAATAACTCAAATAATAAAATGTTAAAAGTGTTTAATTTTAGAATCAAGTCGGGAATTGGCAAATGGCATATAAATAGTGCACAAGACGCTATAACGGTTCTTACATTTCCGAATATAAAAAATAAATAAACGTTACAGAAAATCGATAGAGAAATCAAAAATGGACAATTCAGACAACTAGCAGCATTGACACAAGACACAAGTCGAAGACAAACAAAATAACGACGGTAACCGAACAACGACGGTAATTTTCTAAAGCTTTAACTCGGATTCGTGAATTCTACGTTGATCTGTAACTCATAATTTATTTTCGATAATTTGAATGCAAAAGAAATTACTATTTTATTTAAAAATTGTATGCAATATTAAGTTTTTTCTCATTTCAGAGGAAGCAACATTTTTTACAGCAGGGTTCATGACAGCGTCCTTGATTTTCTCCATTGGTTGCATAGTATCAAAATGCAAAACAACTCTTGGGTTTGTATTCAACTCATTAGAATTACTTGTTTACTGAAAGTTTTATTCTACATAGAGTACCATCTTACGACACCCTGTGTCTGATCTAGAGTACCATCTTACGACATCCGGTGTCTGGTCTAGACTACCATCTTACGACATCCAGTGTCTGGTCTAGAGTACCATCTTACAACACCCTGTGTCTGGTCTAGAGTACCATCTTACGACATCCGGTGTGTGGTTTAGACTACCATCTGTCGACATCCAGTATCTGGGCACGTCGGGTAGCATTTCATTTCATAGAATCATCACGATTGTAATAAATGTTGCCTCTTACCATTCGCGAGCACTTGAGTTTACCCCGTTTTTTTTGCTGTCCTATCATACGTCTTTGCGTTGTGAGTTCCGTGTTGTGATGTCCGTTACGATTTCCGTATAAGAAACGATGTTTGATTCGTCTTAACATCTAGTTGTTTGTAGGAGGTCTCATGTCTTATTTACATTGTTTGTGTTTGTTTGATTCGTCTTAACATCTAGTTGTTTGTAGGAGGTCTCATGTCTTATTTACATTTTTTGTGTTTGTTTGATTCGTCTTAACATCTAGTTGTTTGTAGGAGGTCTCATGTCTTATTTACATTGTTTGTGTTTGTTTGATTCGTCTTAACATCTAGTTGTTTGTAGGAGGGCTCATGTCTTATTTATGTTATTTGTGTTTGTTCGGTTCGTCTTTACCTCTAGTTGTTTGTAGGAGGGTTCATGTTTTATTTATGTTATTTGTGTTTGTTTGGTTCGTCTTTACCTCTAGTTGTTTGTAGGAGGGTTCATGTTTTATTTATGTTATTTGTGTTTGTTTGGTTTGTCT
>MJUT01059551.1:276689-289479 GCA_002080005.1 Gigantidas platifrons
TGTTAAATTGTAGGTAAGACCGTTGTCATGGTCCATAATGTAACCCAAACAATATGTTAAATTGTAGGTAAGACCGTTGTCATGGTCCATAATGTAACTCAAACAATATGTTAAATTGTAGGTAAGACCGTTGTCATGGTCCATAATGTAACCCAAACAAGCAGTTAAATTGTAGGTAAGACCGTTGCCATGGTCCATAATGTAACTCAAACAATATGTTAAATTGTATGTAAGACCGTTGTCATGGTCCATAATGTAACCCAAACAAGCAGTTAAATTGTAGGTAAGACCGTTGCCATGGTCCATAATGTAACTCAAACAATATGTTAAATTGTATGTAAGACCGTTGTCATGATCAATAATGTAACCCAAACAAGCAGTTAAATTGTAGGTAAGACCGTTGCCATGGTCCATAATGTAACTCAAACAATATGTTAAATTGTAGGTAAGACCTTTGTCATGATCCATAATGTAACCCAAACAATATGTTAAATTGTAGGTAAGGCCGTTGTCATGGTCCATAATGTAACTCAAACAATATGCTAAATTGTAGGTAAGACCGTTGTCATGGTCCGTAATATAACCCAAACAAGCAGTTAAATTGTAGGTAAGAAGAGTTTGAAGATACCAAAGATTGTACTCACCCGTGGCTTCCATCGACTAGTCAAGTCGTATCTTTCATAATCTGTTCAAGACGGATATTAAGATAAATGCAGGTTAGTTATGTCGGCATGGAAACTACTAATTAGTGTGAGACTATCCAATTCTATATTTAGACACACACGTCAGCAAAGAGATAGCGCTTTTATCGTTGTTCTATATTTCACGATAACAGTAATAAATTCGTACCCTAAAACAAGTGTGAACCGTTAACGACCACTAGTCTGAAGTTGTGTTAAATATTGATCAGATCCGGAACAAATCAGAAACTACGATTTTCATATAAATTATTCACCCTCTGAAGATGGAGGGGAAACGAACAAGTTAACAACTATGCGTTATCTATGATGACAACAAGAATGTCACTATATAAATGCTGCATTCAGAAATGTATTTGCTTTTTAAAGTTTCAAACGGTGGTCTGTTCGTCTTCACTTACATTTGCTTTGTTGTTTTGCATGCATGAACCCCCCCTCCCCCCTCCACGGAGCACATGAGTTCACATCCGTTCTCTTTGGTGAGATTCGTGTTGCTCAATCTTCAGTTTTCTGTGTAGTAAGTCATAGACTATTGTTTGTATTTGTGTCCCTTTTCTTTCGTACAGAGTATTATCCGTCCTTCCTCGATTTCCATCTTCTGATTATACCTTTGGTGTCTTAAACATTTTCTTCTTTATATTAATTGTAGTGATTTACGTATTCTGATGTCCAATACGATTTTCATACAAATGTTCGTGTCGATAAACAGTAACACGACGGGTGTCATTAGTGGAACAAGAACTTCTTTACATCCAGGCATACCTGGATTCACCCCCCCCCCTTTTTTCTTAGTGACATTCATGTTGCTCAAACTTTAGCTTTCTGTATAGTTTTATGTGGACCGTTGTCCTTTTGTCTTTTTTTCTTTTGACCATGGTATAATAGGTTCTTACACGAGTCTCTATTGAAGATCTGGGATTTCGTCTACGAGTGTGAAGAGACGTAGAATTTCTCACACGAGTGGAATAAATCCCAGATCTTCAATAGAGACGAGTGTAAGAACTTATTTCTTCCGTTTTTAACAATGTTTACATTTCGGCCCCGAAACTAGATCACCACGTACTAGGAGATAGAAGGGCGTTTATGTATAGTTTATGAGTGCATCGACCCCGTGTACACATGCATGAACTCCTGAAAAGAACCGTTTAATCATTATACCGTAATTCTTCAATGCAATACTGAACATAAAAATGTATTCTTGCATATCCCTGGTCTAAAAATCACACAAATTAAAATTCCGCGAAATGTTGTTGATGTCTTTGGTACATTAACAACATGACGTCATATGAAGACTTCCAGTTTAAAACGTAAAGATCAGACGTCGTTTGGTTTCGTGTACTCTTCAATATTGATAAAATATAACTAAAATAAGTTTGCAAGGTAGGCGTTTTAATTATTTTTGTGTATTGTTGTAAATATGGCTTTCAATCTGTCACTATCGTAGTTTCCGGTCGTCGGTCGCCATATTCAATCTGATTGGTCAATTCATCCATGACAGACACGGTCACGTGATCCTGTCTGTCATGGGCTGTCTGTCATAGTAAATACACAAAAACGGAAGAATCTGTCTTTCTTCGAATTGTGATTTCTGATTACATCACATTTTTCAAAAACAAATTTATACATTCAGACAAAATAACCATAACTGGGATTCCATTGTTTGTTTGTTGGTTTGATGGTGTTTAACGCCGCTTTCAACAATATTTCAGTTATATCGTTGCGGTCAGTTTTATTGGTGGAAGAAACCGAAGGGTCCGGAGAAAGCCACCGACCTATCGCAAGTCACTGACAAACATTATCACATAATGTCGTACACCATGCCCTTATCGAGAATCGAACTCACATCAGTGGTGATAGGCACTGATTGTACAGGTAGTTGTAAATCCAACAACTATGTGATCACGGCCACAACTGTGATTCGTACCGGTCCGTACCGGATACTATACACTTCAACTTAATGTAATTGTATTACATTGGAATACGGAACATTCGGAACTGACAAGGAAACTATTCAGTTTTGTTTTTAAATTGTCAATTTAAATTAAAATGATTGGTATAGATGTATAGGAAACGACACTTTTACAAAACTCGATTTACACAAAATGTATATAATCGTATGAGGAAATAACTCATAAAACATAATATTTATATTTGAACAGGTGTTTAGACACTAAATATGGCGTTGTGTTATGTTATTGGAATAATTATTCAAGTACTGGAAATTGTAGGTAAGACCTTTGTCATGGTCCATAATGTAACCCAAACAATATGTTAAATTTTTAGGTAAGAAGAGTTTGAAGATACCATAGGGGTAATCAGAATCCGTAAATCGAAGAACAGACAACACAGTGGCCAAAAGAACAGACAACACAGTGGCCAAATGAACAGACAACACAGTGGCCAAAAGAAAAAACAACGATATACAAAACATATCTTTGTTATGGTCCATAATGTAACACAAACAGGGAGTTCAATTGTCTCTGAAGTTGTAAATTTGGAATTGCTACAGGGTGAATTCCATAAAGTTTGATATTTTGAAGAAATTTAAATAAACGTCAGAGAAAACCGAATGGGAATTATGAATTTGCAATTCAGAGATACAGACAAATACGGACATAAGACACCGAACGAAAAAAAAAATCCCAACAACACAGATAACTAAAACGTTAATCACGACGAAATCCAACAAACTAAAAAGGATGAACCCAGATGAAAAGTAATTATTATTTCCTACAAGACATTCGCCGAGCTAGTCATACAGTCAAGCTCGGTAAACGTTTTGTCCGTGATATGGGAAAGAATAACATCTATGTGCCATTTAAGAATGTTTAAAATAATGCTTCATATTGGAGTAACTTAAATTCGTGTGATGCGTATTTTAATGATATTGTAAATTTTGATATTACAAATTTATGGCAGGACAACCAAGTACAGTCAACATTTCAACTATTGCAACCACCTCTACTGAAGCAACATCTGATGAAGATGGTATGTAACGTTACATGATACGATTAAGATCGAAGTTCTGATTACTCCCACCCTCATCCCAATGCACCCGCCAGCTACAACTCAATGCGAGATCAATTGTAGCGTTAGGGAACACACTATATTTTTCAAATAAACCAACAATTAAAATTAGCTTTGCTGAAGAACCATCTGGTGAAAGTTGGATATAACGTTACAAAACACAATTAAAGATAGGAGGTATGATACGCCCACCCCCATCCCAACACCCCCGCTACGACTCAATGCGAGATCAAGCCCACCCCCATCCCAACACCCCCGCTACGACTCAATGCGAGATCATTTATAGCGTTAAGGCACACACTATTTTATTCAAATAAACAAATGAGATATTCCGATGTGAATTCCAATTCGAATGGGAAGGGCAAACAAATGAAAACGCTATTATAAATTAGTTATGCCGATTAAGGCAAAAACACGTAACGATTGTATATTTAATCAAATGAAAAGAAAAAAAAATATCACGATGTCGACACAGATCCAAAATCCAATATCAATTTCGTAGAAAGAGACAAAATCGATGCCTAACTCACAAATACATAGTCACTTACTTTCCTGGCTTAGTATATTAACTTCAATAAAAAGTGGCGGGGTTAAACTACTTTTATGGGCCCAAAGATTTAATTGCAAACGGAACCTGACTGGCGGAGAGGTTTATATTCTTGATCTATGATAGCATACCTAAACTACAGTCGTGTATTCGAGCGCCAACACTCACCTAATGCTACAGTCGGGTATTCGAACCCCAACACCCACCTAAAGCTACAGTCGAGTGTTCGAGCCCCAACACTCACCTAAAGCTACAGTCGAGTATTCGAGCGCCAACACTCACCTAATGCTACAGTCGGGTATTCGAACCCCAACACCCACCTAAAGCTACAGTCGAGTGTTCGAGCTCCAACACTCACCTAAAGCTACAGTCGAGTGTTCGAGCTCCAACACTCACCTCCATTGTAAAGGTTTTCAGACAAATACCCAAACAAATACTAGACTATATACATATAGCAACCGAGTTGTCGAGTTGACCATCAAGTTCATTTAATAATAAATATATTTTGAAACCATTTCTTCTGTATCGTAGAACTTATCAGAAACAGTGAATTCGTAACAGATAACTTTGATTAATATAATGGGCGTTCGGATGGAGTCCACTTCTTTTTAATTATTAATGTTCGTATATTATTATCAAACAATTGGGTTAAGGTTATTGGGTTGCTGTGTTTTGACTCCACTTTCAACAATATGTCAGTTATATCGTGGATTTTAGCTTTATTGGGGGAGAAAACCGGAGTACCCAAAGAAAATCACCGACCCGCTGCAAGTCAGTGACAAACTATTTCACATAATGCTGTATCGAGTGCACCTCGCCTGAGCGGGGTTCGAACGCACAACGTTAGCTGTGATAGGGACTGATTGCATATGCAGTTTGGCTGACAACATACGACCAAGACCACGACGGCCCCTTTTCAATAATTAATGTTTGTATATCATCATAATAATATTGGTAAGTTTTATCTATATACACGCAGTGCGTAATGTTATACATTAATCTGTCTATGTTAATGGAATCGATACATATGATCACATGATCAAGGTTTACTGACTCCATTTTTAACTAGAATAAACATAGCTTAAAAGAAAGGTTTGGAAACATCAAAGAGGCAGTCGGACGCCGTAAATTGAAAACGGACAGACAAACAGAAAAACGATAAAACACTACAAAAAAATAAAGATGGAGCAACATGAACCACACTAAAAACCGGGGATGAATTCATGTGACCCGGACGGGTTGGCAGTAGTTACAAGCTTGCCTATATTAACAATGGATATGAATTTTAACAAAAACACGAACAGAGTGGTTGTAACGATTACAACATAGCACGACATAACAACAAAATATTTTCATAATATATTTCTACCAAGTTTTCAAAAAGTGAATTAAAAGTTAGAATGCTTACAAACTCCAGATTTTACCTATAATTAAGGATTTAACGAATAAAAGATTCGAGCCCCGGTCGGGTGAAACAAAAACTATAAAATCGGTAATTGTTGGTTCTCTGATAAGAACGCAGCATTAAGGAGAAAGAACAAAGACTGATTGGCTCGGAATCAGAATAATGTGTCCGAGTGGAGCCACATGTCTACCCGTGGACTGTTGTTTCAGTGAGCTAGCACTATAAAAATCCAGCTCAACATGTTGGTCTAGAACAAAGCGGACCTCATCATCATCTCATTGAAATTTAGCTTGTTCTCGCCATGATATAGCTGGAATATTGCAGAATTAGCGTTAAACAACAATCACTCACTCACTTAAGGAATAAAAAGGCAAATCAAACTTAAGCATGACCTATACGACATAGATTATCATCTTATCTGATCACGATACAGTTTGTGTGTGTTGTATATTGTACATTTCAGTGTTCGGTCTGCTTGGAAACTTTCTAAAGAACAATAAAGGTAAGTGTGTTATTGTAAATAAACGTTAGAGAAAACCGAAGGGGTAATCAAGATTGGACTATACAGAGACACTGGCAACATTGGGCATACAAGACACAGGACGAAGACAAAAAACAAAAACAAAAACAAAAACAAACAAACAAACAAACAAACAAACAAATACAAAAAAAAAAAAAAAAACACAAACAACAAAACTAACACAAACTAAAAAAGATGAGTAACACGGATTCCATCAAACACCGGAGATGAACAGAGGTTCTCGGGAAGGGTCCGAAATTCCTGCTTCTTATAACATACCCGCCATGTTACTCATATATACAGTCTAGCCTGGTAAAACCTTTCACACACACACACACACCAGTGGTGTTAAGGCAAATGCGTTGAGTCGAATTATGGGATCGATCCTGGGTAGTATCAAATCAGAAACCATGCAATTTGTATTTGCTACTTCTTTATTAGACACGATGCTTTATGGCACAAGAGGGTCCGTCGTGCCCGTTATCGCATGGTAGTTGGATTTACAACTACCTATGCAAGCAGTGCCTATCACCACTGCTGTTGTGAGTTCGAATCTCGATCAGGGCGAGGTGTACAACATTATGTCATAAAATTTGTTAATGACTTGCGACAGGTCAGTGGTTTTCTCCGGTTTCCTCTACCAATAAAACTGACAGCCGCGATAAAACTAAAATATTGTTGAAAGTGGCGTCAAATACCATCACATAAACAATTTATAGAGCAAGAATAAAGACAACAATGGTCCGATTTAGGATAATGTGATTGAATAGAGCAGTACATGTATGTTTTACTACCTGTAAATATTTGTTTAAGTGAACTAGCAGTATAACAATCCAGTAAAGTATATTATTGTAGTGTTAAACAACTGATTTACCATAACATGATGAAAACTGCATGTACTAAACATACCAATTTGTCACATTATATACTAGTATGCTTAATAACGTATTATTGTCCTGATGGTAATAGTATCTTCAGTTTTATGTGTGATGTTTTGTAGATCGTTGTTTGTCCTCTTGTGCTTTTTCCTTTGGTCATTGTGTTGTTTGTTCTTCTTCGATTTACGGATTCTGATTACCCCTTTGGTATCTTCAAACTCTTCTTTATGAAAACTGCCAAACGTTTTATTTACGTAGACTGTTGTCTAATACGATTTCCATAATACATGATGTTCATGTCATTTAACAGTCACACGATGAATACCATAAGTGGGACAGGAACTGCTAACCCTTCCGAAGCACCTGAGTTCACCCATGGTTCTTACTGGGGTTCGTGCTGCTCAATCTTTAGTTTTTTATGTAGTGCTTTGTAAATCATTGTTTGGCCTTTTGTCTCTTTTTGGCCATTGCATTGTCTCTATTTCTTTGATTTACGACTTCTCATTACCTCTTTGATATCTTCAACCTTTGCATAATGTGGGACGAAAAATGTCAGCCGCCACCGTACTGAAAAATTTCAGCCGCCACCGTACTGAAAAATTTCAGCCGCCACTGTACTGAAAAATGTCAGCCGCCACCGTACTGAAAATTGTAGTCATCTTGATCACGATTAAAGTAGAAAATTATAAATATTTGATGTATTTTCGATAAAGAAAAATCATACCTGCCAAATAAACGGACATTGATTAAAAAATATGTATTGTAGCTCAAATCCTATGCGTTGCTGCAGGCTTTATGACAGCTTCTTTGATCTTT
This sequence comes from Gigantidas platifrons, assembly GCA_002080005.1. NCBI lineage: Eukaryota > Metazoa > Mollusca > Bivalvia > Mytilida > Modiolidae > Gigantidas > Gigantidas platifrons. The sequence goes on from MJUT01059551.1 coordinate 284,581, forward strand.
TCTATTGGTTGCTTTGTTACAAAGTACAAGAGATCATCAAGGTATACATAGTACTGTAAATGATTTGTTCGTTTGTTTTTTTTAAGGTGTTTAACGCCATTTTCAATAACATTTCAATAAAATCGTGGCGGTCAGTTTTATTGGTGGATGAAACCGGAGGACCCGGAGAAAACCACCGACCTGTCGCAAGTCACTGACAAACTGTATCACATAATGTTCTGCAACCTCGCCCTGATCGAGATTCGAATCTTAAATCGTTGATCTGATATTTTTCCTGATTAAAAAGACATGTTCATAGAAACACTGTAACATTACATACAATCACGATATTAAGAACCAGTTTCTGAAGAACTATATAAACCAGGTAGAATCTAATTTGGCGGACCCCGGAAGTCAGACATTGTAATAATCCACACACATGACCCATAACCTTTCATTTCGTTACCATGCAGATATGACAACAGAAGGGTTAAGGTCCGCTAAAGTAGAAGTACTTATAAACCCCATACACAGAAACTCAAACTCAACTCAACGTTACTATTTAGTCTGTGTGTACTAGCTGTTAGATGAAGCTATAACTGAACACTAGAGAAACGTGTCATGCACAGTAAATGAGATGTCGCTTTTTTCATTACAGTCATTGGGTCGATACTTCTACTGGTGGAATATCAATTCCTCGGTGGAATCAGTCGCCGAGTAGTCAGTATTACGACACTGACATGATTTAATACATTTATTATTGCAATTTACAGCTCCTAAAAAATGTTATTATAATTAAAACTATGATTCTCCTCCCTCAGACATGGGTTACCATAGGAGGTTATAGTCATCCTGTTTACATTATTTTATAGTTATTTGGCTTTTGGTTCTCCTCCCTCAGACATGGGTTACCATAGGAGGTTATAGTCATCCTGTTTACATTATTTTATAGTTATTTGGCTTTTGGTTCTCCTCCCTCAGACATAGGTGGCCATAGCAGGTTTTAGTAATCCTGTTTACATTATTTTAAGGTTATTTGGCTTTTGGTTCTCTTCCCTCAGACATAGGTTACCATAGCAGGTTTTATTCATCCTGTTTACATTATTTTATAGTTATTTGGCTTTCCATTTGTTGAACGTACCTGGTAAAATTTATTCCAGAAACGCGCCGTGCGCACTATATTTGATTTGCGGTTTTATTGCATCCATGAAATGAGCGAGTGATTGCTGCATAACGCCAAGTGAACCATTTTTCAGGAATATCATGGCGAGAGTACGAATTATTTCGATGAGATGACGCTGTCAACTTTGTATTAGAACAACACGCATAGCTAGATTTTTATTGTGCTGGCTCACTGATATAATAGTTCGCGAGTATACATGTCCACCCGCTCGGACACATTATTCAACCAGTATTTGCTCTTTCTCCCTTTATCTCGTTTGCTTTGAGGAGAAATCACATATACTAATTTTACTCTCCTTGGCTTAAGCCTACCGGAGTTCGGACCCACGGTCTACGACACTCGAGACAGAAACTCTGTTTCTTTCAACAATAATATTGCCCGTAACGATAAGATTGAACTGTTTTTAAATCTGATGTTCTCGATGATAATTTTTACCAGTTGCTTGCCCATGGTCGGAACCGATGGTTTTCTCCGGCTTCTCCCTTCACTAAAACTGGTCGCCATGATATAGCTGAAATATTGCTGAAAGTGGCGTTAATCACAATCAATCAATCAATCAATCAATCAATCAATCAATCAATCAATCAATCAATCAATCAATCAATCAATCACAATCAATCAATCAATCAATCAATCAATCAATCAATCAATCAATCAATCAATCAATCAATCAATCAATCAAAACTGATGTTAAAGTCCTATAATCCTAATATTATTTGTAAACAGAATAAATTAACCATGATGACTAATTTTACAATTTACAGAAAAGACAAAACAGCAGTTAAAGGCGATCAATTGTTAGGAGCCCATCCTGACCCTGTGTATGCCAATGAAGGATCCCCTGAGTCAGAAGTGAGTTACGCTTGCGTCGATATAGACAAGAAAAACAGCAAAGATACATTTGCCACGTCAGTAAAGTCTACGAAATATAACAGAGAATCGTATGATTTTGTTGAGAGAAATCGAATTTCATCTTCTGAAGATATTGACAATGTCAACGAAAATGCAAATCCGTATAATCACGTGACTGCTGACATGGATGACAATGTATATGATAATTCCAGTTTTGTTAAAGAAGCACAACCAAGTGTGAAAGACCCGACATACTCTCACATCTCTGATTTGATGACACAGACACAAGGCCGACACAATAAAGCTTACGAGTCCCATAGTACACCAAATACTTCTACAGAAGAAAGAAATACAGCGTATAAAAACGGTAACCAGAAGACCAAACAGTCAATGAAAAAGGAGAACTCAGATGTTAGTGACATATATACTACGATCCTGGAGAGAGGCAATGTCGGTAATACCATGAAGGAAAAGGAGGTCATGAATGGAAATATCAGTAATACACATAACATTATTGAAGACGAGGGCAAGGTCAAAGATCCGTATAATATGAACACTGAAAAGGACAAGGTCATTACTGCTAACACTAAGATTACGGAGGGATATGACACTAGTACAAGTAGTGTAATGAAGGAGGAAGATAAGGTAAATGAAACCAGTACTACAATGGTAGAAGTCAAGGTCATTGGTGAAAATGATGAGAGTGCAAAACAGCTTGCAACTAATGATATAACGACAGAAACTGCAGGACATTCCATGCTAGACCATTCCAGAAATGGCAAAAAGGAGGAAAAGAAACTTGGATATAAAGATAATAGCGATGATGGCAAAGAAAGTAGCAACGAAGAATTAACATTAATAGAAATAAATGAAGAAGAAACTCGTCATCTGCTTGAAAGTGACGAAGCGTCGGGACAGAGCGGAAGTGACGCTGATGTCGGGAACGGGAGTACGATGAAAATACCGGTAATGGCTGTAAACTGTCTGTATGAAGATTATTTCTTAAAAGAGGGAGAATATCAAGGATCTGATGAAGGATCTCAGGAACATGTAGAGTTACAAATAACTTCTTGTATTGATGACAGTAGTGTCGAAAATATGAGTTAGATAAACAATCTTGATATTAATATCAACATAAGGATTTATCATTTTATAGTTAGCTAAACAATCTTGATATTAATATCAACATAAGGATTTATCATTTTATTGTTAGCTAAACAATCTTGATATTAATATCAACATAAGGATTTATCATTGACCTTAAGGCTTCGGCCCATTAAGCTCCGCGTTATTGAAGTGCCTATGCCAAGACAGGAAAGTGAGATATCATGTATTTGTATGTTAGAGGTATAACATTTTTGCCTCTTTCTATGATTTTCCAATGGGAGTTTGGAACAGTGTTGTTTTTGTTCATTTTATTAATACATTCCTGTACAAAGATTATCAGTATTTTATTTTGAGGAATATTTCCGTTTGTGAATTAAAATTGTTTTGATAAAAAATTCTTTTTTTTTTTGCAAACAATACAAAAATACATCTGTTAAATAACGTGAGAAGAGTTTGAAGATACTAAAGGGATATTCAGAATCCGTAAATGGAAGAAGAACAGACAATACAATGGCCAACAGAAAAAGTACAAAAGGACAAACAACGATCAACAAAACATACATAAAAACTAAAGATCGAGTAAAACGAACCCCTCTAGAAACATGGGGTGAACTCAGGTACTCCGGAAGGATAAGCAGTTTATTTGGATACTGAAATATGAATACATGTAAAATCATTATCATGCATAAGGTTCTTATCATGATTTCATTGATAGATCATTGCTGTTCACAAGGAATCTGGTTAAGTTGTAGTTTTTACTTCGAACATTTTACGTTCGCCACTATGAGTTGGTTAACTGTAAGGGAAAATCTATGAAACAAATGACCATTGATATGTTCCGTTTGTCGAAATCACAATCCTGTTCTTTTCATATCATGGCATGTCCCGGGCTTATAACACGAATAACGCAGTGGATGAAACTAGGGGAACATGAACTGCTTACCACTCCGGAGCACCCGCATACATCCTCGGTTTTTAGTTGTGCTTGGCTTATGCTTAGAATTGTGTAGTGTTTTGTAGATCCTTGTTTGTCCATTCTTCTCTTGGCCATTGTCTGTCTGCCCATCTTCGATTTACGGCTTCTGATTACCTCTTTGATATCGCCAAACTTTTCTTGTATAACAGGTAATCAAATAAGTATGCTTTGTTGTCTCCGCAACGCACATTATCCTGGTACATTGAGATTTCTATTAAAATGACGATTCCATTGAAAATCTATGAAGTTAACCTAGGTTTACCGGAAAGATTACCATCTCCTGTTATCCTTCATAAGGCAATGCAAGTAATGACGTCGGTATCACATTGTCATACATTTTTGGACAGATCACGTACACATTAGATATATCATAATTGAATACAAGCTAAGATAACGCCAAAAAAAACCCAAAAAACATGCTGAAATCACCAATAACAGCATGGACTATTTCTACACCAACATTTCCTCATCCAACCATTCTTTGTTATCATGAATATGTCGATTAATAAAATGAAAAACAAACACTACCACAGCTATGTCATGGCAAGAACAAACAATACCACAGCTATGTCATGGCAAGAACAAACAATACCACAGCTATGTCATGACAAGAACAAACAATATCACAGCTATGGCATGACAAGAACAAACAATACCACAGCTATGTCATGGCAAGAACAAACAATACCACAGCTCTGTCATGGCAAGAACAAACAATACCACAGCTATGTCATGGCAAAAACAAACAATACCACAGCTATATAATGGCAAAAACAAACAATACCACAGCTATGTCATGGCA
>MJUT01059551.1:305542-348206 GCA_002080005.1 Gigantidas platifrons
GGATACGATAGATTTCAATAAACATGATATTGACATTTTCATAAATGAAACGTGGCAACAATAGTTCGTTATTCCGGACATTGTGACATGTAATGAATGACGATTAGAAAGATATGTCCACTTTCAATACATACTGTGGCATTTTGAGTACATGTTATAACTATAAAAAAAAAAATCATTATCGTTGATTGAATTCTTTGTCGGGATCATTATCTTTAACCAGCCCAGGTAAATCAAGCCAGGTGAGATCGAAGATTACGCAATCTAAACAAAAATTCTATAATCCGTTGATTGGCATAAAATTGTCATTGTAGTGACTAATTAGTTTTAATCAGCAAATGAAGAAGAAAAATTGATTTTTACAAACATTTTTCTATGATTTTTGAAAATTCAAGTGGCGAATTGGGTACGGGAAATACTCCTCACTTTCGAAAACCAATCGTCAATTACGAAAGTGACGAGCGCTAGCTGAATCACTGCATAACACTAAATTGTTCGTGATCTATCGATAGAAACTAAAACCATTAAAATGAAAGTCCAAAAAATACTGTTGACTTCACAATAGTTTTGGAAATAACCAAAGACATATTTTTTATAATACAATGGTGGCCGGTTTACACAGGTTTCACTGTAGACCAAAAAACTTATTTTCATTCCATCCGAATTTCTGTTTTATTTTCTGTTTAGCGTGCCATGTAATGGAAGTTATACTGTTAGTCATGGCTGCTCTCGCCTTAGATTTAGGGTGGTGGCTATTGGCCTCACAATAATCTGTAAAAATATAAAAGGTCAGCGTCAGTGTGTAGTGTCAAAGTAAAAGTAATATACCACTTCTTATACAATGACATGCATTAAATTCTATTTCCATGACAAACATATCCTCAGTAGTGTTGATAATGAATGGTTGGAAGGCAAGAATAATTTTTTACTTTTGTGAGGAAAAGCTATAACAGTGGAACCTGTCTATTGGACAAAGGAAAGGTGTTGGATTGTACAGGATGTCACAATTCTCAGGTTTTATTTTAGTTCACAGAAATACTTTCGGATCATACATTTTTGTTGGATGTCACAGGATGTCGTAAAACGCAGGTGTCAGATTGCACAAGTTCCACTGTAATACTAAATTTGGAATAATTGTACATTTTTTTTTATATTACATGGTGATATCATTCATTGATTTATTAGTAAAATCACAAGAATTCTCCACTGATAAACAACTGTAAAGATACACAGGTGGGATGTAAAATGCTATGAAAAATGGATTTTGTCAAATTCTCGACTGTTTTAGAGAACTTTGTATTGTCTTTGCCAACATAAAAGGGTATTCAGCATTACAACAAAATCATATCCTTTAACAGGGTGGCAAACAATTTTTTTTTTAACATGTTTTTCTGATACCAATGTTATTAATTTGCTTAAGAATAAAATATTACAGCTAACACAAAGGAAAGGTACCTCATGATAATCTAAAAATAAATAACCATGACATTCTGTAGTAACAAAAAAAAAAATCAGAATTCTTAGGAAAAATATGAAAACTGTTGACATGTTGTGTTCAAAACCTTCAACAATATCAAACAGCATAAAAATACAAAAATATACATATATTCTTGTTAAAGATACATTCGGGTGGTCACCACACACAAATATAAACTCTCATCAATATAAACACAGTCAACAATTGTCTTCAACATCCCAAAATAACATATGTATGTTTGCACATACAAGCATATATATATATAAAATGTTGCTGAAACATACATTGGGTAACAGTTTAAACCAGTTTTAAATCATACTAATTTTTTTTTAGTTTATTATTTTTTCCCTAAATAATATGCAAGATTTGATATTTCGTCAAACATTTTTTTCAACAATTTTCCAATCCGATTCAATATCCAATTTCGTGAATAAATTTAATAAAGCGTAAATTTTATTCTTAAAATATCTCTTTCAATGGGCGTTGAATATTTTTTTTATATTTTTTCTATGTCCGATCTCCATCCAAAGTTCATTTTCATTCTCTGTTTTGCATGCCATGTTATTGATGTAATGCTGTTGTTCATTGCTGTTCTGGCTTTTGTTCTTGCATGATGACTATTTCCTTCACAAAAATCTGTAAAACACCAAATCATCAACCATGATAACCCTCTACTGATCCTTTGTTTGTTTTTTATATTATAAATGTGTCCAAACGTAAAATAAAGACCAACAAAAAAAAAAAAAAGAAAAAAAAAAAAGAAGGAAAAATCACAACACAGAAAATTTGGCTCATATTGAAGATAAAGAAATGCTCCATTTTAGTGTCAATATGACATCAGTGTGGCATTCAAAGCTCATGTGTTAATTCTTAAGACATTATATCTGTGTCTCAATCATAGCCGATGTGTCAATTCATAAGACATCACATCAGTGTCGCAATCAAAACCCATGTGTCACTTTTTAAGACATCACATCTATGTGTCAATTCTTAAGACATCACATCTGTGACTCAATCAAAGTCAATGTGTCAATTCTTAAGACATCAGCCTTTGCAATCAGAGCAATATTCCATCAACCAAATAGACTAGCGTACGGAGCTTTTACTCTCTGCATGACTTTCTGCTTAGCGTGCCAATTAGCGAAACAAACACTCCTCTGAAGGACAGTACGTACTTTAGTCCTGGAATGGCGCCCTTGGTTGACACAGAAATCTGCAAAAATAGACAATTACGAGTGAACTCCCTTGAAAAAGTCTTGTTTATTACGCTTTAAAAATTTTTGTTTTGCCCGCCATGTTTCTGTGGTGATACTACGAACCAAAACTGTCCTAGCTTCGACCCTCGAATGTCGACTTTGAGAAGAACAAAAATCTGGAAAGAGATGGAGAAAGTTCTAGTAAGAATTGTAGCATGTTGTGGTTGTTGCTATTAGTAACCAGGATATACACTGTAATACCTGTATTAATTTCTAGTCTTAAAATGGAGTGTTCTGACAATCAAAGTAAAATTTTAGGTTAGATGAATAACTTTAATCATGAAGGTCCACTATCATCTAACATCTCTTACTGGGCTTTGACTGCGGTCATATTTCAAACAACAAACATATTAAGGTATCGATGAACAGCGTCACCGGTTTTTATGAAGGACTAGAGAGTTTACGTGTTTACGAATGTGAATGAACGGTCTTCTAACACGACTCTACAAAGGATGTTGTCAGCTGGTAATGATATGAACATCAACGGTTTTATAAAGGACTAGAGAGTTTCCAAATGTAAATGAAAGATTACTTAACGGATGTTGTCAGCTGTTAGTGAATCATCAGATAAAGTTTAAAATAAGATCCCATATAAATATTTTCATTAGACTGATTGCTTCAAGAAACTCTTCGATTCAATACACACATGTATTCTATGTTTTAGGGTGCCTCAATATATTGCATTGAAGATTAAAAACACTAAATGTCACCTAGTGTCAAGTAAAATGTTTCAATTTCCTCTACTTTAGTAGGAAAACAAGAAGTAGAGTAAAATAAAAGATTACTGCCACCCACTATAGATAATATAATTATCACATTCTAATATCAACTCTTTAACTTTGACCTTAAAAAACAAGAAAGTGTAAACAAGAGTAAACAAAATATTGAAATCCATAAGAGCTATATTGTATAATAAAGAGATTTTGCTTCAGTCTGATTTGAATAAACAACAAGAAGCCCTCTACTGTTGATTTCTATCCCAATATCTACAAAAGTGTTTCCTTGGACTTTAACATGAATTAACCTCCTTTGTTGACCGGCTCAAAATTGAACAAGAAATGTGTGCATCACAAAATACGCCCGTCTATATAAATACGGTTTTCCCCTTCCACAGGGGAATCATGTGGCCAAGTTAGGTCAAGATTCAATATACAGAACTAAAGTTATTGTGCGGAAACGATCCTGTTGTCAGAAATTCTATTTATAGTAATGGTGACCTTGACCTTTGACCTAATGATCCCAAAATAAATAGGGTTCTTCCCCTTCCACAGGGGAATTATGTGGCCAAGTTTGGTAAAGATCCGATATACAGAACTAAAGTTATTGTGCGGAAACCTACGTGGACGCCCGCCCACCATACCCAATCACATAATACGGCCTGTCTCGAGACAGGCGTATAAAAATGATCAAAATAAAATGTAAACAAAATAAATTGCTATATCGGAACAATTCCAAATTCAAATAGAAAAATCATAAGACACTGAGAGGAAAAATAGAAACTCCTGTATATCACACAGAAAATTGAAGAATTCTAAAATTACCATGGTAATATATAATTGACTCAAGATCTAGATTAGAGAACCAATGAATAGTAATCAGTTCAGAACAATGGAGAATACATCTAATCAAGAGAAACTACTCCATACCAAGTATCAAGTCTATTTTTTCCCCAGTTTCCTTCATATTTGTATGCCTGTTAAACCTAATCATATCATTTAATATTATTAATCTGATATCATTCTTAAAATTAGATTGGTAGATACCAAATCACATGATATACTGTATAAACAAAGGTTGCATTGTTAACGATTTTTGCAATATAGAAAATAGCAGATTACATATAGATTCTCCTTCAGTTGCCCGTGGGTTACGATATTTCTCCACTCAAGAGAGTTAAATCAAAAGTTTTAACCACAAGGTGTCAGGCGAGTGGTTAAAATCTTAAATTTAACTCTCGAGAGTGGAGAAATATTGTAACCCACATGGGCAACTGAAGGAGAATTTGTTTCTCCCATTATTTAACACAAACTTTATTTCAAAAGCCGTAAAACGAGTCAAATGCAGGGAAAGGCACGAGACATTTTAATCCTCTAGAGGATTACAGATTTTTCCACCACTGGTTCAGCGGGGTTAACATGCCGTAATAATGGGAGAAACGGTCATACAGCACGTTACTAAAAATAAAAATAAATTTTCCCAAAATCCATTAAAAAAAATGCAGTGATATATACATCTATACAGAAAGTTGAACAAATATTTTTAATTCCTGCTAAATTTTCCTTATATTTGTCAATAATGTGGATTAATAATATAACAATAGTAGCTTTTGCATGAGGTCAATACGTGGTTTATATCGACTAACAGAAGTATATCGACCTTGGACAACGTCCTCGGTCGATATACTTCTGTTTGGTTGATATAACCACATATCGACCTCATACGAAAGCTATAATTGTATAATATAGTGTTTTAGAATGTCCTTCTATCCAACCCTTGTACTACTCACATTTCCGCTCCAAAATAGTATTTTGTTATCTTCGGGTAAAGTTAGGAGCCGGGGAAGATCCAGGGGGGGCTCCCTAAAATTGGAAAAAATATGATTTTTTTGCACAAAATCGTGATTTTTCATACGAAATACCCCAAAATTTTTGATTTTTTTAAGTGCTTCCCCCCCCCCTCCCTAACTTGAAATCCTGGATCCATCCCTGATGAGGACTTCAATTAAGAAATAAATCATGGAAGCCAGAATGTTTTTGAGTTTTAACATAGCTCAGGATAAAATACTAACATCTGCCAACCCATGTGAAAACTCAAAACACATTCTGGCTTTCATGAATTATTTTGATTCTGATATGTCTAAAAGTACAAATACAGTAGTCTACATTGATTGGAAGACGGTAATCTATATTTACGTTTGCGGACAATGTTGCACACAATTCATGCTGCCAAATTCGAGCAGACGATAATTCATCAACATGTACATTTACGACAACAAAGTCAGTCATATGCACCAGCGCATGTGCTAATGAGATTATACCCAATCGATAAATCACTCGTTTGTTTACAAAACGAAAGAAGGACGTCATGTTAAAATATATAATGAATCCTGCATATTACAAATGGGCCGATATATCAGATTTCTATTTTTTTTATTGTGATTATCCCTTTGGTATCCTCAAACTCTTCTTACAGGAGCATAATTTCAACATTACAATAACTACTGGTTAAAGAAACATCAATACCTAGCTGATATGGACAGACTATTTTTTTGGGGATGATGATGGGGTGATTGTTACAAATATGTTTTACATGCAGACACATGCGATGGCTATATTTTAAACAAGTTTAAAGGTTTGGGAGCAAATATTAAAAAATAAATTTTAGTAGCAATATACGCAATTTCATTATTAAAATAATAAAAGAAGGACAAACATTACAAAACCCCAGCTCAGATGAAGGTAATTCATGTTTAACTGGGACTTAAGACCCACAGGCCCGATCAAAGCCAGTCATATTTAACAGAAAGTATGATAACACAACAAAGAACAGAAGAATGATATACAGATTGCAACATAACTGAAAAAAACATCTTAAATTCATGAACTGATCAGTATTTACAACTAAGCAGAATCCCATGTTAGTTGCTGACTTTTTGACAATACAAATTAAATACAGAATATTTTCCTTATGTTTTGCAGCACATGTACACATTAGAAAAACAACTGAAAAATTAAAATATTTTGCATTTTTTGTGTGTTTTTTTTTAAATTACATTGTGTACAAGAGTAATCACAACTTACAGTGATTTGACAATTTTAGGTGAGAGTCTGGGAGAGTTTCATAATTTTTCGTTTGGCCTGACATGTTCTGGCTGAAACACTCCAATGTAAGGCTGTTTTCACTTTAGATCTTGTATGTCGACTATGTGCCGTGCAGAAATCTGCAAAGACATAAAAGGTATTTTTTGAAAAAAGTGAACAGCCCTTTCATAATAATTTGTCTCCAAAGTTTTTAAAGAATGATTTAGTTTTAGGAATGCAGGTGTTTATCATCCATTTTGTGTGTTGGTGGTATCTTTTTTCTAAAAAAAAATTAGATTGGATTTTGAACTTTTGGGGTATTTTGATATTCATTTGATTATTTCTAGAATATATGTGTGTGCAAGTTACGGTCGTCAGTTTTATTGATGGGGGAGACTGGTATACCTGTAGAAAACCATCCACCTGCCGCAAGTCATTGACAAGCAAAAGGCTTAAAAAAACGTAGATATTAAATTTAGTGTGCACGACACGTTTCTGGAATAACCTTCATCAGGTACGCTCAAAATCGAAAGGTTGGAAAGCCAAATAATTTAAAGTTTTGGGAGCAATAAAACCAAAGGGCCTAAACAGGATAGCCAAAAATCGGCTAAGGTCACATATGCCTGAGGGAGGAGAACCTTAGTTTTAATAATACTTTCATTATTTAGAAACTGTAAATTTCAATAACACACATATATCTATTATCCCCATTACTTATTATTGAAGTGTCTACCAAGCCATAAAAGTGGGCAGTCATGTCTTTGTGTGTTAGGTGTACTGACTTTTTATTTGGATTTCTGTCAAGTTTGATTCATATTGGGCCTATGGTTTCGGGAGAAGATTGAAATGTGAAAAACTATAGATAGATGGATGCTACATGATGTCAAAAGCTAACCCTGAGATCAGCTAAAGATGAAGAAAAATAGTGAAATTTCTATAAAAAGCAATTAAGCCATGTCAAAAACCATCCATGGCATCGTTAATTAAATTCCAAGGTTTCATAGCAAAAGGTGACATACTGTCAGTGACTGTATAAAGTAAAATATTATAGTCAGTACATTTTCGGTGCTAAAATAGCACAGCTGCAGGACAAGCATTAGTCATATTGCAGCACTAATAAAAAACAATTCACATATTTTCCACATAAAAAAAATAAAAATAATAATTTCCAGCAAATCTATTAATTACTTCCTTATCATGCAGTAATACTTGAACTAGAAAATCAAATAAAACCAAATTGAAGTTGACATCCTTCCTGATGTCAATCACTTGTCCACTTCAAACAATTGAACATAAAAATTTCCTCCTTTCAAATTGCTCTATTAAGTCACACTTAAACAAATAAACGTTTCAATTCACCACATCATGTGAAAAACGTTTTGTAGATTTCATGTGTATTAAATTTGTATACAACTTAACACAATTTTCTTTTCATGTTATCAGCTTATATCAATAACATAAATTTCACAATGTCAGTAATACACCATTAATTCAAAAAATATCCAGAAAATATATGTTTGTCCTTTTTCTTGTAGCTATTGTATTGTGTCCTTCAATTTACGACCTCTGATGACCCTTTAGGTATCTTCAAACTCTTGGCCTTTGTATTGTCTGTCCTTGTATTTACGGTTTCTCATTAATCTTTTGGTATCTTCAAACTTTTCTTTTCTCCATGAATTTGTTATTCCATCAACAACTAAGTCTTCAAATCTATTCATTCCTTCAAAACAACACCTTGTATAATTGTTCTTAAATGCACACTTTTGTGATGTTGGGTTAAAACTGACCAATCTAATATTAATCATATAGAACTCTTAACTTGTTCCCCTGTTTTATCAAACCATTATATTATCAAATACCCCCATCTTATTTCAAAGGGTCAAATATGTCGAGTGTGTGTGTGTAGAAAAATCCTCCACTCAACAGAAACCACACGTCTCAAGGCTATGGAGTGAACTTTACTATTTGTCTAGCACAAGCTTTAAGGGAGATGTAGATACAGTGAGTGTGTGATTGGTGTTTAATGCCAACTCAGCTACTTTTCAGCTATATCATAGCGTGAACAAGTTAATTTTCCATGAGATGATGATGAGGTCCGCTTTGTACTAGACCAACACAGTTAGATACAGATATATAGCAACTATACACATACAAGAGATAGCATGAACATGAAAAGCAAAACACCAACTAAAAACAAGAGAAAAGAACAAATATAATAACATGATAAGCAAAACACCAACTAAAAACAAGAGAAAAGAACAAATATAATAACATGATAAGCAAAAATTGCACACTGTCAAAACCATTCCAAAATCCAATAAAAAATTTGTAGAAACCGAGACAAAATTGATAGCCTAACAAACAAATATTGATTGCACACTTTCACCGCTTGGTACAGGCACTTCAATTAAAAGTGGCAGGATTTTAACTAGTTTTATGGACCTAAACCTCACCTCTTAGTGAAATGATGCTGTCATGTAAGTGCTTTCCCCAAGAGATTATAATGCCAATCCTCAAATACAACTGGGTGAGCAGAGCTATCATAAAGAACACTCTAATCTTGAACATAAAAAACTGAATCTTCTGAAATAATTTATTCTAAAAATAACCATGAAATGCACCATGTACTTATTATGAAATAATTATTTCAGTTCACAAATAATATAAAAACAATACCTATCATTTAATATAATGTAAGGATCGTCGGCCATTACAATACACTTTTCAGCACACTATACTACAATGTTCATATCTGACTGATGTAAATAAAAACAAATCAAATAAATTATACAATCCATCATCATTTACATACAATTTTTTAAAAACATAAATGTCATATTAGAAAACAAAATTAAAATTTAAGTTCAATTTTTTTTTTTAAATTTATACATTTTCAAATATGAATATTCATAAACCCTGCACCCTTGTTATACCAACCCTCTTTAATGAGCACACCAAATATATATTAGTCACTCTTTAATCGGCTATCCTCACTTATCATAACCCAATTTCCAAAAATCATGTAGTTAATATTTATATTATAACTAATTGACGTGTTTCATTATAAAAAATATGCCACAAATGACCAAATAACGTAGTAACTCACGAATGCGTGCAGTGCATGAGTGAGTTACAACGTTATTTGGACATGAGTGACATATTTTTGATAATGACACTCGTCAATTAGTTATAGTATTTATTATATAGATAAAAAATGTTTCGAATCAATTTTAATATAAAATGAGTTTAATTGCACTATATTATACTTAGTAATATATTACTACTATTTAGCTATGTAACGTCAGCCGGTCCATATATCGTATATGGACCGGAGCTCCGGGCCGAAATGTTATATAAATTATCTCCCTTTGTGCGTAATCCGGAAATCTCTTGTCTGCCAATGTTTCGAAAATTTAGAAAATAAAATGTCGTCTGGAAGGTTTGCGTCTCTGAATGAAGCAGAACTGGATCAAATTACAGATTCCAGGTCGTCACAAAACACTAAAGATGCAACAAGGTACACGGTAAAAACATTCAGGAGCTACTTACTAGAAAAACAATACCCGGAAGACTTTGAAAACTTTTCGAAAGCAGATATTGATGCCAGATTACAATCTTTTTATGCAACGCCAACGGAAAAGGTGACTTGTACAAGCGAACAGAACTTCATTACTTTCTTTGCGTAGCAGATGATTAGGACGCAATCTAATAAAAAGCAACGGGTATGACATTACAAAAGACGTAACTTCCATTTTGACCTTCGATTTCGTGTTAAAAGTTAAAAATTAAAGTTTATTGACCATATTTTTATTTCTTTCTGATATGTCAGGTAAATTTAAATACAGCTACTTAATAGCTGCTCATTGTACATGGCATAGTTTTATTACATTTAATTGTAAAAAAAATGAATATGGGGTAAATGTACACGAGCCACAATCGATGAAATACAATGTAATTATAAAGCAAAGGAAAGGCACTATTATTGGTGTTCTTCATAATAAATATTGATGCAAGGTCTGAACAACTACTGTATAATACTGGTAGAACTGCACTGATAGTTCATAATGCCCAAGGTGTAGTTTTGATTTGTCATGTGTTTCAGTGTTTGTGGATGTATTCAGTCTTCCCTTGTTAATATTCAACAAATGGCATTGTCACTTTTCCAGGGGTATTCTACTTTTACTTTGTGTCAGATATCACTTTTGTCAATTCTAATCACATGTACACAATTGCAACATAAACACACTCAAAGCGACCCCTCCCCCCAAATAAAAAACAGAAAAAAAAAATAAAAAAATAAAAAAACAATACAATGTAAAGGACAAAAAATTAAAACAATACAATCCACCCCAAAAATATAAAAAATGCACCCACGGAAAAAAATCACCTGTCTAAAAAAAAACCAAAACAAAACAAACAAAAAAAATATTTTCAAACACTTGTTACTGATATTCACTTTTTCAAACTTTATTTATACACAAAGAAACCAATGGATTTTCGGTATAATATAACAAATAGTGCATAACACTTCGGGTCACATGGCAGATTATGGACCAGTCAGTCACCCCTAAAATGTTATATGGACCTCAGCTTCGCTTCGGTCCATATAACATTTTAGGGGTGACTGACCGGTTCATAAACTGCCATATGACCCTCAGTGCTATGCACTATCTGTTAAATATTACGTGTGTAGCGTATAGAATTACAGAATTTTCCGAGTTAAATAAAAACGATATTTTCACAGTGAAATTATCGTTCTTAATTTAATTCTCACTATATTTCGCTCCATTTCGTTGTTAGAAAAGTAGTTACGTCAACGAAATGGCGCGAAATATAGCGAGAGTGAAATTAAAAACGATAATTTCACTGTGAAATTATCGTTTTTATTTAACTCGGAAAATTCTGTAATTCACAGCTATCTGTATAATAATAAGATTTGTGCCTTGATATATTGCCAACAAAGATTATTGTTATAAAACATCTAAGTCCTTAAAGTGGTGGTATAACATGGGAGTAGTGTACAATGTTAAAAAAAAATGTTCTTATAAAAATAAAACAGAAGATTTGTATTTCTTCATTCTTTGTTTCCTAGTTTCACACGTGATTGACGTGATCTTGCTGCCGAGAACTTGACGACATTTTCCTCGTGAATGGTGACTATTTTGAGTACAAAAATCTGGAAAGATAAAGGAATTAAATATCAGGAAAAGTCACCAAAATTTTACTTTTCTTTTTTATGTATTATTTAATGTTATTATCATTAAAATTAAAGTTTTCCTCCCTATAGAGGCAGGGCTTTCAATATTTTTTCAAGTATACCAGTACTTCACTATTTACAGGTGGTACTTTTTATTCTTGAATATCTTATAAGTTATACAAAACCCTTTAAATTCAGAAGGTACCATAGACCATCTTAGGCAGGTAAAAATCCTGTTTAGACCCTTTGGCTTTCTAGCTCCCAAAGACTTTTAAATTATTTGTCTTTCCAATCTTTTGACTTTGAGCGTACCAGATGAAGGTTATTCCAGAAACCAGTCGGACATACTAAATTAGATACCTATGTTTTTCTTACATATTATTTTTGTAGGAGAAATTACCAGATAAAATAAAACTGATAGAAAAAAAGTATCTGACTACTTTTAAATATACCATCTGTAAAGTCATTAAAAAATATACTATTAAAGACCAGTAAAAACTAAAAAATAGTAAAATTACCTTATTATCATTTTTTTAATAATAACTTGCAATCTTTAAAAATAAACAAAACAAAATTGTACTTTGAGCTTGTTGTAAAATATCAATAAAATCTTTATATAAACAAAACAAATACATTGCTAAAATCATGAGGTCTATAGTTTACATATTAAATAATACTTCTTTAATTAACTAATATACAATATAGTGTACTTTGTCTAAACTGAACCCTGATCATGAATAAGAAGTGGAATCCTACAATAAGTAGAGTTTGAAGATACCAAAGGGGCAATCAGAAACCGTATATCGAAGAAGAACAGACAACACAATAGCCAAAAGATAAAGTACAAAAGGACAAACAACGATCTACAAAACATACATATAAAACTAAAGATCGAGTAACACGAACCCCACTAAAAACCGGGGGTGAACTCAGGTGCTCCGGAACGGTAAGCAGTTCTTGCTCCACTAGTGGCACCCATCGTGTTAATTTAGTTACCAAACACCTGTCTATTCCTAACACAAAAGATGGTCCTCAGGAGGTTCAGTTTAGACAGGTTTCTATGTTAAGTTCAATTTAGACAGGTTTCTACGTAGTTCAGTTTAGACAGGTTTCTACGTAGTTCAGTTTAGACAGGTTTCTATGTTAAGTTCAATTTAGACAGGTTTCTACGTTAAGTTCAGTTTAGACAGGTTTCTACGTTAAGTTCAGTTTAGACAGGTTTCTACGTAGTTCAGTTTAGACAGGTTTCTCCGTATTTTTATTATCAATTAAATAACATTTGTCACATGAGGTAAATCACACTATTATGTCCTACATTTACATGACAACAGTAAACATTTTTTGCAATATTAAAGTGATGACAAAATGCAAACTAACAGAAAATGGTGACATAATTATAAAGTCACATATTCTTCTAGATCAATGGCTGATCAAAGTTACAAAAACAGAACAAATTTCCATCTTTTCACTTTATCTTAGATATTACATTAGGTACATCATTTAAATTATACTACACTATAGTCTGCAACATGATATTAATTTGATAATTCTTCACTACAGCAAATTTTACAATCCCCAATATGAAAACAATTCTCGCCACTTTGACAAAGTGTATCGTCATTGGCAACTGTGGCAACCTGCAACTCTCACACAGGCTCCGCATGAAGCCTCATTTGTCCTCATGAGTTAAGAATGTAGAACATATTCCTGGCATCTCCTCATAAGTTTTTGTTTTGCCTGACAAGTCCTGGCAGACAAGCTTTTGTATAAGGTCTGCTTACATTTAGGTCTGGAATGTCTTCCATTGTAGGTACAGAAATCTGGAAAAAATTATGTAGTTCTTATATTTCACAGTGTTCAATATACATCGCTGAACAACATATGTAGCAGCCTACTAATAGTTCAACTTAAAATCATATGGAGATTGTTCTATATCTTCATTTGTGCATTTTCAAGCACAACCTGAAATTATATGGACTTCAAAATGATGACAATCTTATCAACCAATAACCAATCACTTAGTTAGCTGTAAGATGATTGGACAATGTTATTTATTAATAACCAATCACTTAGTTTGCTGTAAGCTGATTGGTCAATCATATTAATAAAAAAAACAATCACTTTTTTCATGTTTGCTGTAGACTGATGTTATATTTCTTCATAATCTTTTGTTTAGCCTGGCATGTAGCAGCAGTGATACTTGTGGCGAGACAGTGCCGTATTTTCCCTCTTGAATGTCGACTTTGTACAGTACAGATATCTGTAAATAGATGAGATCACTTTAGAAACACTCCTTTCGAAGCCAATTTTTTTCTCATTCTATATGTTTCACCCGAAATGCTACGTGACAGCGTATGACGTGCTTGTCCTCTTGTATGTCGGCCATTTTTTTCACAATAGTCTATAAATAGAAAAGGATGGAATATCAAGCACTAAACAAGAACTATTCTCAGCGTGAATGTGTAATTGTCCTTAAATAACTACGCTGGTTGTTTCATTTTAATCATCCTGTCACCATACGGTCTTAACAGACAGTTGTTGAGTATAGTAGAATTATAATGTAATATAGGTATTCAAATAATGATCCCCCTTTTTGCCATCATTTTTCTGACATTGTGAGTTTTAGATGATAAACTGCGGTACATTGTCTGCCTAATTTGAACTCTTCTATGTCTACCAAACTCTTCACAAAAGTCTGAAAACAAAAATAAATGTGCAAATTTTATGTTAAAATCTAATCTCCTACTTCAACTTTTTATCACATGTGTAAAAAAAATCTTCTTTATTTGATAAATAGTATACTACATTTTGATTTCAAGTTTTGCTATTTGTTCAAAAATACCTACAAAAAATAAAATTGTAATGTCTTCTACACACAAATTAAGACATGGCTTTCAATATTTTTCAAGTCTACCAGTACTTCACTGTAGTGTACACTTTAAACAATTTTCATCAATATCTTATACAACACTCATTAAAATTAGGAGGTACCAAAGACCGTTTTAGGTGGGTAAAAGTACCTTGTACAACCCCTTAATGAAAGGCCTGAACTTTCTACTTAAAACTGTAAATTAAAGATAAAGTAACAGTTATTTCAACCAATTGTCTATTGACAGTATATTGCAAGCAGGAAAGCTGAATCAGAGCTGAGAACAAATTTGGCTATACAAGTAAAGGGAGATAACTCAAATCAAAATAACACTTGTCTTTTTCCTACATTTTGTTCTTGCAAATTTTATGAATAAAAGTGACAATGTAACTATAAGTATACTGCACCAAACAGTAGATAAATATAAATCTACAATCTAAACCAATATTGCATATTTCTGAATCGATGTTATGACATATTTTGTTTTCTTAAAATGTTTCACACATTTACAAATTTTTTTTTTAAAGAGAGCATTATACCAAATATGTGGATTAGTGTTATGGTGTTTAATGCCACTTTCAACAATATTTCAGTGATATCGTGGCGTTTAGTTTAATTGGTGAAGGAACCGGAGGACCCAGAGAAAACCACTGAACTGTACAAGATCACTGACAAACTTTATCACATAATGTTGTATTGAGTACACCTCGCCATGCAAGGGATTCTAACTCACAACTTTAGTGGTGATAGGCACTTACTACAAAGGCAGTTGTAAATCAAACTATCATACGATCACGACAGCCCTCCAAAATATTTCCTGCATTTATAAACTTTAAAGAGAGCATTATTGCAAAACTATGAGCAAAACTAGAAAACAAAAATAGCAATCATCACGTATACACATGTTTACAATATAAAATTATATAAAAAATTGTACATTGATAAATAAACAACAATTCAAATTTGTGCTTACTGCCATATATAGACATGGTAGTATTAACATGATAAGACACTATAAAAACACAAAGATACAATATATACAGTACATTTGTTATCTAATGAAGGCCTTCACTAGTGGTGTTCCAGTGATCGATTATAATAGAGAATCAGTTGGTTGGCGGCTTTAACCAAGCACTCGAGCGGAAAAATATATTTCTGATTAATCGAACAATTCTATTTTCACTTTCACTTTCATTTTCTGGAAATCTTGTTACTTAATTGAGCAGAAAATAAGTTTCGTATTTCTTAAAATTGTGTTAAATAGTCGTTTTTTTATATTTGCAAATGAAATTATATTTCCAATGCCCATTAAAAGAATAATAAGTCCAGTAAAAACTATTTTTTTTTACTATGATACGAGTTAGAAGCATGGCTGACAAACATAACGAACTCCATCCCTATCCAGGGAAGAAAAATTGCTCCAGAGTTTGGATCTACATGTACATTGAATTTAGGAAGATAAAAGAAGTTCTATGGACTATTCAGTCAAATTTATTTCTGTTTGATGTTGTTTGTCATTTGTTCAATTTTCCCCAGAATTTATTAAAGTTTGTTCACTGTCTATTGATTTATAATCTGATGTGATAAAGGCAGTCAGTTACCACTAATTATTTCAGGTACTGTACCATTGATCAATCTAGTAATGAAACATATCAGGTCTCAATAATATATAAAAAAAACAATACAATTACATTCAGACAATAGTTAAACATGTTCAATTTGGACAAACAACCTTAAAATAAAGTACAAACATGACAAAAAACATACACAACATTACATATATATATATAAGAGATATTATGTATAAATTTGCATAAAATAGGTTGTTTTCAACAAAACCGATAATTATTCATGTGAAACTGATGATCGATTATGAAATTCCTTCCGATTCCCATCACTAGCTTTCACCCTGTAGCTTTAAGCAATCAAACACCGTCAATAAGTGAGGCATATTTTTTTCCTTAAAATACCACACTAAGTAAACGGTGTCACAGTACACTCTTAAACATAAAGGTACATTTCATAGAAGACACCGTTTTCATAGTGTGATTACTATAAGACAAAATACATGCAGTACATTGTTTTAAACATACATAAAAATATATAAATACATCACATAAACAAATATTATTATTACAAAAAAAATACAAATACTATTTGATGTTGTGCACAATTTTAGCCTCAGAAAACATAGACCACATATAAATTTGCTATGAATAGAATATTACACAATAATTGTGAAACCTTGCATACAACATGTACAATGTCATTTTTAAATACAAACAGAAATATAAAAAAAACAATAACATATATTAGCAAATAATGAGACGTGTGCATAAAGTGTGTAACATACACAGTTATTTATAGTACATTTTAATCAACAACAAAAAAAAAAATTGTTATTGACAATAAGCCATATACTGGCGTGTATCAATACAATCTCATGACATTAAACAATACATAAAGGTACATATAATAGCAATTTGTTCAATTTAGAAGTTTAAACCAGGAATTTTATAATCAATTAATTAAATACAATCAGCAATTAGTCAAAGCCTGTTATTTCAAAATCGGTAGAAATAAAAATTGTTAGAAGATACACCTTTCAAATTAACAGAATTTCAGAGTTCTGGCACCTTTGGACAACTTTGAGAAAAGCAATTGTTAAAGAGACCATCAAGCACCAATTGCATTCTATTTTTTTGCAGAAAAAAAACAAAACAAAACAAACTAGAGGCTCAGGTGAGCCTGTATCGCTCACCTGATATAAATAAGTCCTCTTAAGAATGTCTGCATGCCGAATACATCTAAGTTACTATTCAAATCCCATAGGGTTCTATGTTAAAACTATGTCTGCTCATGGCAGCCATCTTGGATGAAGGTTGTGGTCACCGGACACAATTTTGAAAGTATATACTACCCAAGGAACATCCATGCCATGTTTGCTTTAAATTGGCTGACTGGTTTCAGAGGAGAAGACTTTTAAACAATTTTCCCATTGGGTCCTATGTTAAAACTATGGCCGCTGACGGCGGCCATTTTGGACCGAGATTGGGGTCACTGAACACAATTTTGGAAGTTGACCATCGAAGGACCATCGATGACATGTTTGCTATATTGGTTTACTGGCTTCAGAGGAGAAGATTTTAAAACATTTTTTCCCATAGGGTCCTATGGTAAAACAATGTCCGCTGATGGCAGCCATCTTGGATGGAGGTCTGGGTCACTGGATATAATTTTGAAAGTTGACCATTTAAGGACCATTCATGCCATGTTTGCTTTAAATTGGCTTACTGGTTTCAGAGGGAACACAATTTAAACATTTTTCCCATAGGGTCCTATGTTAAAACTTTGTTCACTGACGGTGGCCATCTTGGATGGAGATCGGGGTCACATGACATTATTTTGAAAGTTGACCACCTAAGGACCATTCATGCCATGTTTGGTTTAAATTGACTTACTGGTTTCAGAGGAATTTTTTTTTTAAACATTTTCCCCATAGGGTCCTATGTTAAAACTATGTTCGCTGATGGTGGCCATCTTGGATGGAGGTCGGGGTCACATGACATTCTTTTGAAAGTTGACCACCTAAGACCATTGATGCCATGTTTGCTTTAAACTGACTTACTGGTTTCAGAGGAAAAACTTTTTAAACATTTTTCTCCTATGTTAAAACTAAGTCGAGTCATGGCGGCCATCTTGGATATGCGATTGGCACAAAAATAACAAATTTAGTAGAGGACCATCCAGTCACCATTTCTATAATGTTACAATTCCATCGGCTGAGTAGTTTCTGACAAGAAGATTTTCAAAGTTTCAACCAATCAGACCACATTATTGGCCCTGGCGGCCATGTTGGTTTTCCGATCTAAACCAAAATAACAAATTTGGTAGAGGACCTCCCAATGAACATTTCTGCCAAGTTTGGTCCAAATCTGTTCAGTAGTTTCAAAGAAGAAGATGAAAGTATGAAAAGTTTACAGATGCGTACGACGCCGACGACGGACGCAAAGTGATGACAAAAGCTCACATGACCCTTTGGGTCAGGTGAGCTAAAAAAATTAAAACTGAATGAAAAATATGTAGAAGTTAAAACTTTGAAACCCCCCTTCTCCCATACACTTTTTGTACCAAAAACGGTTATACATGTAGTTACATAATAACACTGTGTGAAAATAAAACAGATATAAACAATAAATGCTCCACATACATAAAACATGGGTGCTCTCTGTTTAAAAACAGGTACATTTACAAACCCCTAAATCAATCCAATCATACATCATTGTTTATTCTGTGCCAAGGATCATTGTAGTTAAAATTACACAAGGATTATGATCAGTCAACTTGAACAAAAGTTCTCACACAGAAACAGTTATGTCTACAGACAGACGACAATCACGGCCACCGATTCATTGAATTATATGACTACAACATTTTTGTAGCAGTATTAAAAAACAAACTTGTCGAGGTCACCATCTTGAAATTCTGATCAGCACAAAAACAAAACCAGACACATACATTTTGTACAAAGATCAATATATCACAAACCAAAGGTTTTGAGTTCTCTTTTAAGTGTGAGTGTTTACACTATGGTTTACAGGTTACTTATTAATTATGAATGTACTATCATTATTACCTCCAGGTAAGAATCAATCAGGGGGTTAGTGTAAGGGATTATTGTATTTATTGCCACTTTCAGTAAATATTGTGGCGATCATTTTTATAGGCAGAGGAATTTGGAGTACCCGGAGAAAACTACTGACCTCCCCCAAGTCACTGACAAGCTTTATCACATAATGTTGTATCAAGTACACCTTGGCATGAGTGGGATTAATATATATAAATATTATACAAATGTAACTCAGAACGTTAGAGGTGATAGGCACTTATTGTACAGGTAGTTGTATATCCAACTACCATACGATTATGACCAAGACAGCTCTAAGAATCAATCAGAGATCTGAATATGCATCCCCTCCATGTCAGGTATACATTTGTACATTCTCCATTTTTGCATATATACATTTTTATATTACTAGTTTTGCTCAAACGTTTTATACATACATGTACAAGTCTGTTTTTTACATGTAAAATTATATCAATCCATCAAATTTTAAGTTTTATAGGACAGGGAAATATTTCATACCCACAAGATTTTTCATAATTATATACTTTTAAATATCATGAATATTCAAAGTAATGATATTTTAATTAAAAAAAAAACAAAACAAAACATGTCCACAATATTCATTTTTTTTTTGTATCTTATATGCCCATCTCGCTCAAACAACAAGATTCTGAACAATAAAATCAACTGACAATAAAACTGGGTCGAATAGAACGAATAGACAAAACTCATATAAAAAATCTAATGCCACTCCTCACAACTCAGCCGATTTCATTCCTAGAAGGAGAGCAGCGGATTAACCTAGTTTGTCGACTGACAAGTAGGAAGTTACAAGTATGCAAAACTATTTCAAATATTATAAAATCTATGAGTGTATTGCCATGAATGCAAAAATACTCGTGTTGTGCGTTCCTGACTGATGCAAAAGACCAACAACACAAAAATGGCAAAGATGAAAAATAGGGGCAACCAGTGTTTATTGTCACGTTCAGTCATTTTTACATTTCTTGTGTGGACGGAATATATTTTTCATCTCATCAACATATAATTTTTTCTTCTTCAATATTTCCATAAGACATTGCAGCATTTTTTTGGTCAGAAAGGAGACAAAATATATTTATCTATCTTTAAAAAACAATTCCTGATAACCACGAAACTCACACCTCTCTCAATAAGGAAAAGGTTGATGCTTTAAGATTTACACCTGTACATAGCCAAGACATATCATCACACGACTAGATAAATGTATTACCATGGTTTTGTGTATGTTCATCTTCATCATGTTCATATATCACTTAAATTTGGTTTTCTGTTTATAATGTTTTATATAATAATACTGATCATCATGTGAGATATTTAACAAATATGACACACTTCTATCAAGTGTTTGGTCTAATTGATGGAATTCCAATGGGAACACAATTTGCTCCTCTCACGGCTGACTTGTTTTTATATTGTTATGAATCTCAATTTCTCAGCTAAACTCAAAAAAGACCATTCTAAGCACTCACTGATTAGTTTACTCAACAATAATTGGAGGTACTTATTCATCCTAACTGTAAATAATACTAATATTCTTACAGTTGTAAATTAAATTCATACAAGGAACTGACTTTGAATAAGGCTAACATTACAAATGGCCTATATATGTCATTTTTTTTTTAGATATTCTTCTCAAGGTCACTTATCAAGACAAGTGTACAAAAAAAGAGACGATTTGTCTTTGCCCGTCATCAATTTCCTTTTTTGGATAGCGAAGTTTCTTCAACCCCATCATATGGTGTTTGTTTTGCCCGTCTTTATTCTATGGCTGTACATGTTTGACCACGACACACGATGATTACATTTCTCAGTTTGTTCGTTTTTTGGTGATATTGATGGACGAGTACAGATGACGACAGATGAAATGACGATACTTGGAACTTTTTTTATTGTTTTATTTTTTGTAGAGTTGAAAAAACTGGTCCTACAGGAAATTGACAGCTATCTAGCTGCATTGAATTTCTGCTTGTACCAACCGTCGAAAGAAAAAATCATGTTAAGTGTTCTTTTATTCGATTCAGTGGTTTCCAAGAATTGAAGGTTACTGATGACAGATGCAGAGTGATGACGATAACTTATTTGGGTCTTTGGAGTGAACAAAATACAAAAAAACAGTCAAACCTGTCTTATCTGGCCTTCCAAGGGAGCATTTAAATAGGTTGATTGATTGATGTTTAACGTCTAGCGAGCAATTTTTCAGCTATATTCAGGATGAGAATAATTTAAACGCCACGGGACTCGAAACAAGGAAATGTGATGGATAGGGACGCAGAATTTTGCCAGTGCAACAGGTCTCCTATGGACCACTCATCATGAGCTGTTACACTGGGTTCTTTAACGTGCGAAGAGGGTAGCAAACTCTCAACACAGGACCTCCGTTTTATTTACGTCTCATCCAAAGGATGGGTTGGTTGTCAATTTATACATCCTGCACAACCGACTGACGCCCCTTCAAGCCGAAGAAGCTCTCGGTCCCATTTCTATATTAGGTGTCACATAAAACAGGTGGTTGCTACATACAGGTGTAATTGACATGAAATGCATTTTGAAGTGAAAATAAAATTAAGGTCACATAATACATGTTATCTATTCACACCTTGTATCGTTTTAGTCAAAAGTTGTATGTTACGACCAAAATTATATGTTTACAAGGATGGCTGAATCACACCAAGGTAAGCGTTTCTTCTATTTTTTGTTTTAATTGTTAGATGATGAATGGAATCGTATGTGATATAACAGCATACAAGTTTATTCTTATCTGGAAGTTATAAATTACTCCTTTTCTGCTATTTTCTGAGCCCCATTGAATCAGTTTTTGGTAATTACCACCCTCCAAAAAAGTCATTTTTCGTTCTTTCGGGGCCGATACCTTGGTTGCACCTATTACCCTGAGGTAAAATTGGACTTTAAAATGTGTAATTTAATCATTTGAATATCATTGGTCACTAAAGCAGGTTTGACTGTATATCAATAGTAAGAACACACCACTCTCATCTGTAATTATTTGAACTTTCTTTCCACTTTTTTTAATAGTAATACTAAAACCCATTTTTAATGGAGAGGGTGAAATAAATTGTGTGCAGTATTTATATTTTTTAAAGACATTTTCCTGTTTTATGCTGCAAAATTGTAACTTTTTCTTCACAATTTGACAAATTCTCTTGAGTAAATGAAATGAGCAGAACAATGCATTTTTTTATCATTAGATGCAGGAAAATTATTTTCCTAAAAATATGTTTTTCCCAAAACTTATGCTGGAAAATCCGAAGAACTACAAATGAAATTGGTGTGGCCTGAAAAGGTACAATAACTTGAGAATTCATCAATACAATTTTATACATATAACCATGGTAACACATGTTTTAATACTGTTACATGTACACTACAGACAGGATGGATTACGCCAAGTTCGCGCGGTCTCGGGGACGATCGCGGCACAGAAATTGAATAATTGGTATCGGGAAGTCCGCGATCTCCTCGCGGCCAGCCAAATTGTCCATCACGGCATTCGCGGACAACACGTTATTAGCGCGGCAAGCGAGGAAAGAAACCACATAATAATAGTTTTGTTGCAGTCATGCGATTCTCTTTCTCGTGTCCAAAAAAAAGAAAAGAAATGTATTCTCTGTTTTCTACATCCGTAATCGATTTATTTTACAACTCTCTCTCACCTTGTCAATCATGTGTTAATTTCCCCTTATCGGTCTTTCTGATGTATAATTGACTGACAAAATAAGCTCTGTTCTCTACATCCCTAATCGATTTATTTTACAACTCTCTCTCACCTTGTCAATCATGTGTTAATTTCCCCTTATCAGTCTTTTTGATGTATAATTGACTGACAAATAAGCGTGCTTATTGTGCAGAAATAGAATAGAAAAAAGTTTCCTTTTTTGAGAAATAACTTATAAGAGGGGTGACAAAATTTGGTATAGGATTCATATGTTTAAAAGACGATTCCTGTTGTGTTTCAAATTCCCGGTAATTTCTGCTTACACGATTTTAGATAAATCTATCAAAAAAAAAAAGAAAAAGAAAAAAAAGGCCAGAACTAATGCATTTTTATCCGATATGTGATCAAATTTATTTATTGAACAGCAATGTTTCAGTCATTCCGTAACATTTGTAGTTCACTTACATTTACATGTACAGTCTGGTGTGAGAATACATTTTTTTCTTTTGGCAAAAAAAATAAAATAAAATAAAACAAGTGCAAACGCACAAGAATTCCTATATAGACAGGTTTTCAAATTCACGTTTGTATAGAATAAAGAATAAGATTTTTTTTAAGGTCCCACCAGGGGCAAACAATTTAATACAATGATTGAAATAATTGGAGGCATACAAAGATACAGTATGTAAACACACAAAAAAAACCGAAAATATGTTCAGTGACTGCACGGCCAGATCAGAGCCTATCAGATACCATCATAAATCAATTCACATTTAATATATAATAATTCACTTAACTTTGTATATGAAAATCCGCTTAATAACCTTAAGTGATTTTCAGGAGTTTATTTATTTAGTTTTAAATTTCTTTTTCAGTTTATTTTTCAAATTAAATACTTCGTGTCATCAAACCAACAGATACATTGTGTGACAAATAATGAAACATGGCAAATTAATATAAGACCGTGCTTACACTTGCAGATTTAGATCGATCTAAAGGGAGATAGATTCAAAATAGATCGATCTTACTCAAGTGTAAACACCTTAGATCGATTCGGGATCGATCTAAAATAGTCCACTTCCCGAGGTGGTTTTAAAAAGATCGATCTAAAATGAATCGATCTAGTACATAGTGTAAACTCGAAAGATCGATCACGATCGATCTGATATTTATTAATATAAACTGAAACTATAAACGCACTGCATGCGTGGCGCCAAAATCACACGTGTTAAATATAAACAACACATGTATTTCCTTTGGAAAAATGGCAGAAGCACGACCTAGAGGAGAGGCTTGGACGCAAGAAGAAACAATACTATTAATTGAATTGTGTGCAGATGAAAAAGTGCAAGAGCAATTGGAGAATACCCTGAGACGGAATATAGAAATATTTAAGAGTATATACGAGGACATTAAGGATAGAATACCAGACTTTCAAATGTCTCCTCATGAGTGTCGGGCTAGAATTAAACGTTCAAAGACCATGTACTTTCAAACAAAACGGGTCAATAACAAATCTGGAGGGAAAAGGAGATCTAAAAATAGATGTTATCTAGGTCAGTGTAATTGTCTTTACAAGCCTAGTATAAACGCATCGGTTTATTTTAGTTCGATCGCGATCGATTTAGTAAAAACCAATGTAAACGGGAAGCGGTCTAAAATAGATCGATTTATTTTAGATCGATCTATATTTACTCTAATGTAAACACGGTCTAAGATAAGATAAGATTTTATTGTCCAATCAAGGTCCCAGCAAGGAGTCATTATAAGCAGTCAGTATATAAGTACAAGTACATGATACACGTATTTAATACCTGACAGGAAATGCCCCTGGCAGAGAGCCTCACAATACACACTACAATTCATTTACATGCAATTATGTTCTAGTTACCTCGATTCCAACGTGAAAACCATTTTGCATATTTTTTTTTTACATTTATATAAAAAGTATATAATTATTAATTAAATTAAAAAAAAAAAATGTTACCTAGCCCTTCTATCCTTGTTAGAAATGTTTTCTACCACATGTCAGTCTTAGGTCTACCAAAAGGAAATATAACAAGCACACAAATGTGTGTGTAAATCAGGACACGAAAAGACATCACGTTTAATTTGTGCAATGTGCACATTGTCCTCGAGATATTCTTAATTCAAAGACGAACAGTTATCTTTAGTTTGTGTAAATACAATGCATGCATTATCTCAGCAATATTCTTTTTTTTTACTTCAGTACGTGTAAATGTACAATGTGTACATTGTCCTTAAGATTTTCTTAATTTAAAGGTTCAAAGTTTCAAAACATTTTTTTTCTTGTTTCCCGGATTATGATACGTTGTACAGTATGTGGCCAAAAGTATTGACCATGTAAAAAAAAAATCCCTATGAATGTATATATTTTGCTTTGACCCATATGGGTGTAACTGCAAATAAATAAATAAATAAATATATAATCAACCAAAATCATGTTTTTTTATGAAAACGATTTCAACATTAAACAAAAACAAAACAATATCGATAATTTTCCAATCCTTTAAATTTTGTTTGACAAGCACGTGTATTATGAATGAGAAAATGTTTTAAGTTCATTATAAATTCAAAAAACAGGTGTTGTCTTCTCTCCTGGGAATACCAGTAGCAATGTTGATTTCGGTCTTTGATCTATGGATATTGATTGACAGGCGACAGTTCATTGCGGAGTACAATACTGTAAAAATCATTCAAATACAGGAATTCCCTGTGCCATCACTTTTAGAAGAAAACCCACTACTACAAAATATGTCATGAAGTAGATGCTGCTTTAAAAAAAATCACGTAAGTTATGTATCAAATATAAAATTCACGATAAAATATACCCCATTCAACACGTTCTGATAACTAGGTGGGAAAGGTTACAAAAGTTCTAGATGCATTGAGGAAACAAATGGAGACGAATATTATAATATTTATAACTACACGTAATTGTTGTCCATCGTGGACATCGCGGCTGTCCATCATGAAGATCGCGGCTTCTACGATGACACTACAAACCAACTGCCGCGATCAGACTTTTGTGTCCATCGGGACTTTCCGCGAACTACAATCGGTGTCCATGATGGACACGCGGAAATGGCGTAATCCATCCTGTCTGTAGTGTATATATATGGATAGAAACTAAAACAAAACAGACATGATCAGGTTAGGATGATCATTCTCCCAGCAAAATTTCTTATAGTATTTTTTTGGCCAAAAATTTAGCCATTTGTCAGCTGCAATGTCACAAAATTCATCTTTTAAGAGGTCTCCAGTCTTACAAGGCCATTGTCACAAAGGTAACATCTTAAAAGACTTTTTATCCTAAGCCAGGGTCAGCCCTATCCTGTAAAGTTTGCTCCATTCGATTAAAAAGTTCTCCAAAAGAATATTCCTTTTCCAATCTAAAGGTGTTCAATCGATACAAAAATAACAATTTAGCAAGGAACCATCTCGTGACTATTCAATGTCATGTAGTTTAGATTCAATCAGGTTTCTACTTTCTGAGAAAAAAAATAGTTACTCATTTTCCAATTGAGTCCTATGCTAAAACTTTGTCCTGCTGTGGCTGTCATCATGGATTGATGATCCATTAAAAGACTGACAACTTGTAAACAACCATCCAATGATTATCTATGTACAGCTTAATAAAGTTTGTAGTATTTACATTTGACCAAAAATTGACTTTTACTAATTTTCATATAAGGTCTTGTTAATTGTCCAACTGTCGTAGCCATCTTGGATTTCGATCCACATGAAAAATTAAAATTGCGTAAAGTAGCACTTATGCTAACCTTGGTTCCATTTAGTCCAGTATTCAGTAAGAAAAAAGAATTAAATTTGAAAAAGTTTCCTCACTGCCGATTTAAATAGATCAGGCTTTTGGTTCACGTGAACTAAAACATTACAGACATTTCTCCTCAAAAGGCAAACTTAATCCTCTGTGAAAGAACCGAGTTCTTATTCTCTTGAAAGTTGGACTACATAATTCTTCTAAAACATCAGATAAGTTAAAAAAAAAATGAAAATCAGATGAACTTTCTATCTAAAAGTTCAGGCAATTAAATTTTTGAAGAAAATAATATGTCAGTTGTGAATGGATTTAAATACAAAGGAATCAACATCGTCATTTTTTCTCTCAAAAAGTTGTGTCAATCTGCACTTTTTATCCCATTCTTTACTGCTGTTATCTACGACAACTTTTGAATATCATCCTAACCTTATCATAAATTTATTTCTAGCATACAAGAGAACCTTACCTAATATGGCCTCAATAATCTGTTGGTTAAGGATTTTCTTTCCGCGGCCAGCTTTAGATAATGTAGCACCAACTAAGTCTTTACGTGACCAGAAAACGTTCAGAAGATATCTGGCCATTTTTTCACCGCTGTAAGTACCAGTTTCCCTTTCCGTTCCGACTTTGAAAGCTTGAGATATAGTCTTATCATACACATAAACACCACTTCCTGCTACCAGCTCTACCATCTAGGTGTAGAAAATTATAAATTAAATACTTTAGCACAGTCAAACCTGTATATAAAGTGCACTCAATGCAAGTGAACCTGAAAATGTGCTCTATATGAGCAGTTTTCCTTTATTACTGGGGTAAAGCTGATGACTGTAACTGTAATTACGGTCATCCCAAGATGGCGGACATGAGATTAGGTAAGAATCTTTTTTGTCGATTAAATTATTTTAAACGACACATGCATTTATATAGTACGATAGTAATCTATGAACTTTTCACAAGGAAATCACAAAAAAAAAATGTATACGAAAGAGAAAATCTGATTTTAAAAAATCACTAAGATGACTGTAACTGATCATAATTTTTTTCAGTTACGGTCATCTTAGCGATTTTTTAAAATCGGATTTTCTCTTTCATATACATTTTTCAGTCGTAATTTGTGATTTCCTTGTGAAAAGTTCATAGATTACTATCGTACTAATGCATGTGTCATTTAAAATACATTATAGAAACAATTTAATCGACAAAAGAGATTTTTATCTGATTCCATGTCTGCCATTTTGGGATGACCGTAATTACAGTTACGGTCATCAGCTTTACCCCAGTGCTTTATACAGGGTTTTCACTCTTTTCCAGATATGAAATTCCAGGGTTTTTCCAGGACTTTTTTCAGTTTTCAAGGATATATATATGAGAAGTTATGTGGTACCAATGTGCTATCATGAACTATGATACAGCAAATTACCCTGCTCTCCTCATGTTTTCTTCAAGTAGTGCTTCATGAACATGTTTTGATTAAGATATTTACAAATTAAAATTTTATGATAGTGCTTTTGACTGCATTTGGGTTAGATATAAAGACCTATAATGTAAATCTCCTTGGCATATAGTAATGTTGACAAGACGTCTGTAATTTCGTCGGAAAAATCGACCAACTGAGGCCAGTTTTCAAACTCTACTTTTACCAATTGCGTCCCTTTAGGAGAAGTAATATCGTCGACCGCCAAGTAAATGATGTTATTTAAATTAATCGTGTCTGGATAAGTTTTCTTGTTCGTTATTTGCCGCTTGAACAAGACTTGTATTCTGTTATTATCATGGATTTCTTCACGTGTGATTGAATATTGATCGCCATCATCGGAACTAATTCATGTAACATTGACCTGCACTACTTCTACAAACACATTGCAGATTCAGATTCAAGTTATCAATTCATCCCTATGCCTTTCGTCCTTTTTTTTTTGCCTATTGTAGACGCTTTTATCATTATTGGGACGAATAAAGCAAGGGATGAATTGATTATCGGACCAAGGGAAGTAACTCGAAATTCACAAATTGCATCAAAACTTCCGGTGGTTAAAAAATTACGCTTTCAATAGATTTCCTGGGTAAATCCTGGATTTTGACAACTTTTGTAATTTTCAAGGACATTTACCGACCGGGAACGTGTAAAAACGAAATTCCCGGGTATTTCCCATTTTCCAGGATGCGTGGGAACCCTGTTTATATACAGGTTTAAATTATATTCATTAATGAGGAAAATGTTTCTTTGTTTGTTTGTTTTATGGTGTTTAATGCCACTTTCAACAATATTTCAGTTATATCATGGCGGACAGTTTTATTGGTGGAGAAACCAGAGTACCCGGAGAAAATCACCGACCAGTCTCAAATCACTAACAAAAGAGGAAAATGAGACTTGCCCTTTGTAAACAGTGATTTGCTATAATAGGTGCCATTTTAGGCCGGTTTGACTACTTATTTTTATCTTATTTCCACGTCAGTCAGGGGTAACATGGGTATAGGTAAGAAATTAATGATTCTGTTACATATTTCCTCCTGTATTATCATAATCTGACTTACACAAGTCGATAGTTTATATTAATTGAGGGGTTGTCATGGTCATGATCGCATGGTAGTTGGATTTATAACTACCTGTGCAATCAGTGTTATAACCACTACGATGTGAGTTTAAATCCCGCCGAGGCGAGGTTTACTTGATACACATTATGTGATAATGTTTGTCAGTGACTTGCGACAAGTGGGTGGTTTTCTCCGGATTCCTCCACCAATAAAACTGATCGCCATGATATAACTGAAATATTGTTGAAAGTGGTGTTAAACACCATAACCATATTTATTGATGACTGTTTAATTAAAAGATAATCTCACATCCACAACTGTTTAATTGATTATAGGATTAAACACTGTTTTTTAGGAAATTATCTATGTATAAACTCCGGCAACTCACTCACAAACTGAATACAGTCCGAAAGACTTTATGTAAAGTTTGTGAGTCAGCTGCTGGAGTTTATACATACACAATTTCCTAAAAACACAGTGTTTAATCCTTATAATTCTTATTCTTGGACATCATGTTGTTTTCGACGTTAAATACTAAGGCCGCAATTAAAAAAATTTTTGTTTCCCCTTTCACCTACCCTGTCTTTTAGAGTAGGGTAGGTAGGTAGGCTTTTTTTTTTTTTTTTGGACTGACTACCAGAACATATATTTTTTTGTAGGCTGCAGATTAACAATACTGTAACATTCATGTCTTTTATTTGTCAGATTAACTTTGTTTTCTTCTACAAGCAAAAGTCGACTATAAAAAGTGACTACAATGTACATCTAGAATATTTAGAATATTTCAGAGGAATTGACTATGTTAGACTCACAGTTATATTTTCACATCATGTATTAAAAAGAAGAAGGGAGGACACTTTTTGGGGGGCCAAAAGTGAAAGTAAAATTTCGGCACCTTTTTTCGCTTCAAAAACGGTTTAGTCTTTGTTCTTCCCATAAAATTAATGCAAATATCGTTGTTTTTTGTTGATTGACTGGTTTATAGTGGAATACCACTCGTTCTTAAATTCCAAGCGGTGTGGACAACTTCTTATCATACTCAATTCCGGTTTATACGGACTAAATATTAAGGTGAGTTTTCATTGGTCGAAGGATTTAAACTTGCATTTTTGCGGGAAATCATTTACTCAAACTTGTCAAAAGATATTCTTAAAATGTTGTCTTCCTATATTTCCAGATTGATTGAGACAAGGAAAAAATATATTATAATGCAAGAGATTTAAGTTGTCTTTTTTCCTACTTTTTAAAATTATATTTGGATTTTTTATTTCTATCAATATTATTAAGTCCGTAGAAACTGGAATTCAGTATGATAAGAAGTTGTCCGCACCGCTTGGAATTTAAAAAAAGAGTGTTATTCCACTGTAAACCAGTCGAGCAGCAACAAACATCGATATTTGCATTAATTTTATGGAAGAACAAAGACTAAACCGTTTTTGAAGCGAAAAAGGTGCAGAAACTCAACTTTCACTTTTGGCCCCCAAAAAAGTGGCCTCCCTTCTTCTTTTTGCAACATACCTGGTGAATAGCTGCGGAACCGTAGCCCTTATGGTCCTTGGGCAGTTTTTTTGATATTTGCGGACCATAAGGCTACGGATTTCACCCTATCAAAACTTTCGAAAATGCGCAGTGAAAATTTTTCGCACCTTTTTTGCAAATTATTGTCATGAAATCGGGTCCAAGAACGATCAAACATATATGTATCGTTTCGTTAGATATTTATCTACATTCTTCTATACTTACTTACCTATTAATAATCTCTTCCAGCTCATTATTATAACAAATATCTCATTTGTGACAAGTCCCGCCTACTTGACGTCGGCCATCTTGCTACTCCGGTAGTCTCGTTCTGAGGTCACTTGATTTTTCCAATTATAACCCTATTTTATTTATCACGTGAGGTAAGTAAGTATAGAAGAATGTAGATAAATATCTAACGAAACGATACATATATATGTTTGATCGTTCTCGGACCCGATTTCATGACTATAATTTGCAAAAAAGGTGCGCAAAATTTTCACCGCGTATTTTCGAAAGTTTTTGATAGGGTGAAATCCGTAGCCCTATGGTCCGCAAATATCAGAAAAACTTCCCAAGGACCATAAGGGCTACGGTTCTGCAGCTAACCTGGTGATGTGAAAATATAACTGCGAGCACCTGTGGTTAGACTAGAAACAATCAACATTTTTAATCAGACTAGAAACAATGAACATTTTTGAGAAAAATGCAAATACATAGACTTATAAAAAGTGTAAAACAATGCTCAGTACTTAGTACAATGACTTGTTATACATGTAGTCTTCTTTAAAATTCTGACAAGTGACTAGATTCTGGAATTAAATCAATTTCATATATGAAATTATGAATTCAGTGAAGACTAAAATAAATCTAAACTGTCAAACAATGAACAGTGCAGAAAGAGACATATCATGTAAATATATAGACATCATTGACATTGTGATCCCAGTCTCACTCTCAGAGAAATAAATGTAACTTTTGATTGAAAAGTACCACTTTAATCACAAGACACAGTAAAAAGATACACTATTAACAAAATAGATATTAATGTCACTGATAGAATGGTAAGAGTGATGTCTATGATTCATTACTGTCTCTTTTCTGTACTGTACAGTACACTCCAAGTGTTACGACGCTCATACTCTCAGGTCGGACAGAGAGTTTCGTCGGACTTTGAGAGGGTGTCACTCTTAAAATCGTCCGACAAAATCCTCCCAGGTCGGAGTGAGAGTGAGAGTGAGAGTCTCCACTCTCAGATAGTTAAACTGTATAAGGTCCTCAAATTCTACTAACCAATAAATTCGTGCATAAAGAAACATGCGTATCTTAGTAAAGCTGAAATAAATTAATGTTATATAGTACGGAAAGTATAGATCTGTTAACGGCTGTCACGGGTGATATTATACAATAATACCAATGAATAAAATGTATTAACATGCAGTACCCATGTTTTAAGTGCACTAGAAGTGAATATATATACTCGCGACAATCGATGCCAAGGCCCTTTCACTTGCTGCAGATAGTTGCCGGTTTACGATATCGGATGCGTTTGCTCTTTCACGTGTTCGCCAAATGTATAGCGAACGATCCCGGGTAAATAATTCTAATTTATACATTTATTTCTTTAAAGGCAATTCACAAATATGAATTAAAATTAATTAGTAAAATTTAAGTTTTATTTTGTTTATGGCGAATTGGTCATAAATCCGTAAATCCCGCTTTTTTTTCTCTCTTGAAAATGGGCAGTCTGATATAGGTGGAATAATATTTTTTAGTGTATTCTACGTTTTTTTTTTTACAATTTGTGTTGACTACGTGAAAGATTTACACAATCAGCACGTGCAGGTCGAGAGATACATTTGTAGTTGATAAAAGTTTTTACAGTTTACCTGTCAAAACATCACCCATTTCAGCATGCCATATCGCATCGTGCATTCATGATACACAAATACACCTATGACACAGGTGTGANACATTGTTTGATTATTTTATTGTATGAACATCGGGGTCATCCTTTTACCCACAGATGACATTACAAACCAAACTCCTCATAAAAAACGCACAAACACAAGTTTAAAAACACAAACTTTAGTTTTTACTCACATTTAAGTTGGTTTGTTAGAAAACTCGAGATTTTTTGAGAAATCCAAGCCAGGGCTGGACTCGTATTTTAAAAGTTTCGATTTCGGAAAAGTTACGATATTTCTAGCATTCATTTCCGATTGTAATCGCAAAATTTAAATATACTAGAAAGATGTATTAAAATTAAACAGATTAAAGAAACACAAACGGTGTAACTCAAAATTGTTGTACAATTCCTTTTGATTATGAGGTGCTCCTATGCATCGAACGAGCGTGACAAATATTGACATTTGAACTACCTTTCCTGGCGTGATTACACATCGATCATAAAATGTTTGACATGTTCACCTCGAGAAATGTAAAAAAAAAATATCTTTAAATATCCACTCTCACGTCCGACCAAATACTCGGAGTTAGAGGGTGTTGACTCTCAAATTTATCGGACATTTCTCTGGAGTGAGTCGGACATTTTGGGAGGAATATGTCCGACCTGAGAGTATGAGCGTCGTAACACTTGGAGTGTACTGTACCTTCGCCGTTGTCTATATAATCAAATTTTGACTTCACATTGAAGAGTTTGACTACTAAGTGTGTAACCGATTCCGGACGGACGCGCATCGATTTTCCGGAAATTACGATTTTATTTAAAAAAAAAAACAATTTTTTTTTTTGGCAATACATTTTTTTGACTCGGCGGCTTTTTTAAGGGTCGGTCGATGAAAGGGGAAACAAACTTAATTTTAATTTAGGCCTAATAAACCTTGGTGGATTACTTTTCATATTCCTACGCCGTAACGCTACAAAACCAGAGGCTCTCAAGAGCCTGTATCGTTCACCTGGTTATAAAAAGAACCAATTGGTCCTATGTAAAAACTATGTCCTGCGGTGGTGGCCATCTTGGATTTCAGATCGGCATAAAAAACCCAAACTTTTTACAGGACCTTCAAATGATTATTCCTGGACAGTTTGGTTTCAATTGTCCAAGTGGTTTCAGAAAAGAAGCGTTTTGAAACATTTTTCCCATAGGGTCCAATTTTAATCTAAGTCCTGTCATAGCCGCCATTTTGAATTTCATATAGAAAAAAAAAAATCTAGTTTGTAGAGGACCATCCAATGAACATTCATGTACAGTTTGGCTTTAATCACATTTGTAGTTTCTGAGAAGAAGACATTTGAACATTTTCCCATAGGGTCCAATGTTAATCTATGTCATGCGGTGGCGGCCATCCTGGATTTCCGATCGGCATAAAAAACAGAAACTTTGTAGAGGACCTTCCAATGATCATTCCTGGGCAGTTTGGTTTCAATTGTCCAAGTGGTTTCAGAGAAGAAGCGTTTTGAAACATTTTCCCCATAGGGTCCAATGTTAATCTAAGTCCTGCCGTAGCCCCCATTTTGAATTTCATATCGGAACAAAAAACCTAAAGTTTGTAGAGGACCATCCAATGAACATTCATGTACAGTTCGGCTTTAATCATATTTGTAGTTTCTGAGAAGAAAGCATTTGAACATTTTCCCATAGGGTCCAATGTTAATCTATGTCCTGTGGTGGCGGCCATCTTGAATTTCCGATCGGCATAAAAAACCCAAACTTTGTTGAGAACCTTCCAATGATCATTCCTGGGCAGTTTGGTTTAAATTGTCCAAGTGGTTTCAGAGAAGAAGCGTTTTGAAACATTTTCCCCATAGGGTCCAATGTTAATCTAAGTCCTGCCGTAGCTGCCATTTTGAATTTCATATCGGAACAAAAAACTAACAGTTTGTAGAGGACCATCTAATGAACATTCATGTAGAGTTTGGCTTTAATCGTATTTGTAGTTTCTGAGAAGAAGGCATTTGAACATTTTCCTATAGGGTCCAATGTTAATCTATGTCCTGCGGTGGTGGCCATCTTGGATTTTCGATCTGCATAAAAAACAGAAACTTGGTAAAGGACATTCCAATGATCATTCATTTACAGTTTGGGTTCAGTCAGTTCATTAGTTTCAGAGAAGAAGATCTTTGAAATTTCAGCCAATCAGAGCATATTATTGGCCCTGGCAGCCATGTTGAATATCCGACTGGAACGAAAAACAGAAACTTTGTAGAGGACCATCCAAGGAACATTCCTGCTAAGTATGGTTCCAATTGGCCTAGTGGTTTCGGAGAAGCTTGAAATGTGAAAAGTTTACAGACGACGGATGCCAAGTGATGACAATAGTTCACATGGACCTTTGGTCCAGGTGAACTAAAAAAGTAGTACAGTAAACGGAAATATTGATTTATAAATTCCTTTCGAATGACGTAGAATAAGTGACGATATCCAATCAGATTACGAGTTATTGATAAATTCTAGTAAGAATAGAATTATTGTGTAATAATGACATTATGATATATATTCCCTGAAGGGTTGTCTTCAAGAGCTGTGTATCCCAATTTATGTGCTTCGACAAATTTTCTCAAATGAGAAAATGAACCATTAAACAATACATAATAGTGATTATACAACAATTAAAATTTGAACAAATGTCATTTAATTTAATTTCTGACTGTTAGAAGTGAGAAATTATTACTTTGTGTAAAACAAAATCGTCAACAAAAGAACTTAAATAAAAATGTAGATATCAAATTTAGTGTGCACGACACGTTTCTGGAATAACCTTTTATTAGCTACGCTCAATATCAAAATATTGGAAAGCCAAAGAATTTAAAAGAGATACTTGGGAAGTTGTCTACGAGAGACCTGGTCTTGTTCTTGGGACTCACCATTTCTGTAACTAAAAATAGCAAAGAATGCATTACTGGGACTCATCAAAATTTTATCCTTAAAGGACCTCTTCCAGTTTTAGGGACTCTATGCTATACTATACACAAGTGCTATTGTCCATACGTACCTGATAAGCTCTAGCAGTATCTGGGTCCACCAGACCAGGTCTAGGGACTCCTCCGGGATCTCCTTGACCTTGTGGTGTTAAAGAACAATCAAATGATTGTGAAATATCTGATGTTGTATCTGTAACAGATGTTGGCAGTGGACCACCTTCTGTAAAATATATGATCAAACTTGAGTGAGGCTAAAAATAGAATACCTGTATTTACGATAACACATTGTCATGATCGGTAACCCACAGCTGACCACATTCTGATACTCTCCATTCATTATATAATTAAATTTGGTCATTTGAAAGAAAATACATGTGTATGTAGTACTAGTACTCATGAATAAATCATCTGTAATCAGATTGACTCTATGGAGTTTGGAGGACAGGAGTTATTTACACTTATATTACAAATGTACATTCTGCTGGACCAGAAACCAGTCTTTGCACTAAAGGCCACTTGCGCAAAGCCCACGACAAGTAAAACGGGTTTCGATCAAATCAAAATTATGCAAGAATTTGTTTGAATAAATAGATTTTTTTTGCTCTAAATTTGGCTTTCAGGCAAGTACTTAGTAGGTGAACAAAATTAGGACAAAGACTGAGAAACTGTAGTACATTTTTTGTACAAAAAAATGTACTTTGATACCTTATTTGTATACTGTATACTAGTAAACAAAAAAAGCTTGTTTTATATTTTTGTGACCTATTCTTAAATTTAGGTAATGCCATGTTACTATACCAACCCCAAAATACCAGATCAGTAACAAAACAACCCTGAAACAAATGTAATTGTTGCAATCAATCCACCGGTGATGAGTGTAGAGTTTCGAAGCCTGATCAGCCATGTGCTACCGACAATGCTGCTGACTCTACAGACCCTAATATTTAAGTTTTTATTTCCAGTGATTTTGTTCTATTGCATGCTATTATAGTGCTTTCTTTTGTAACATTATACATAAAACAACATGTTACATATCTTGGCCAACACGCTTTGTTTGATTTTTATAGTGCTAACTACCACATCGATGGTGTAAAGATTAGCGTGCTCCACTCGAATGTTGTAGACTGTAGGTTTGAGCATCAGTCCCAGAAAAGGACTAAACATGATCAACCACACTCAAGGATGACATGTGTACACAAAAATTTTACACTAATGCAGTTTTGACAAGATCCATCTTTGGAATTTTGCAAGAGTGATATGAAATGTATTGGTTAAGAAATAAAGCTGTTTCACAAGAAAACAAATACAAATTAAAGTAGAAATTACTGCAAGCAATCAAAATGCTTATCATTTGTTGTACTCTTGTTGTTTTTTGTCAGTATAATGTATCACTTATAGATATACGGGTTAAGGTGCTTAACGCCACTGACTTTCAACAATATTTCAGTTATATATTGGGGTCAGCTTTACTGATGGGAGGAACAAAAGCACCCCAAGAAAACCACAGACTTAAATGTATTGAAAGTTACTGACACAATGTTGTATCAAGTACAACTTGCCATAATCGGGATTCAAACTCAACGTTTTTGTGGTGATAGGCACTGATTGCATAGGTAATTGTAAATCCATCTACCATAAGATCACAACCATGACGTTTCCCCTCCCCCTCCAATATATATATTCTTGTCTACCATTATATGTACCTGTGATAAATGAATCACTAATGCTGGGATTAAGTTCTGATTCCATTTTAACTTCTGTGCCATCAGAACTTGAGGGTACTGAGGTAGATAAATCTCTGTTTATATTGTCAATATTAGCATGAAGGGCCACAGGTACCGCTTGACCGTCGGTAATTTGTGAAAATATACTCGGAGAAATAGAAACTCCTGGAAATACTGTTTCTGATGGCTGCTGCCCTACGGTATTTGTGTCGGAAAAACTTGTCTGATGCTGCACTGGACTAGTAGTTCCTTTAATTTGTTGTTCTGAACTGTATGATATTGTATCAAAACTTTGTTGAGTAGTTGGAGGGATTTCCGTCGAAAGTCTATTTTGTGCCGAGACTGACTGAACAGTCTGAGCAATAAGTTCATCTAAATTTTTTATTTGTGACTCTACACTTGACGATAATGGAAATGATGATGAACTGACTGGCTGAGTTCCAAATGAACTTAACGACTGCCCTCCATACGTACTGACAGGTGGTGATCCAAACGAACTAACAGGTGGGGCACCAAGAGCATAATTTCTGCTCTGTGTGGCAGGGACTGTCCTTGTAGGTTTTGCTGT
The DNA here is from genome assembly GCA_002080005.1 of Gigantidas platifrons. Taxonomy (NCBI): domain Eukaryota; kingdom Metazoa; phylum Mollusca; class Bivalvia; order Mytilida; family Modiolidae; genus Gigantidas; species Gigantidas platifrons. The sequence continues at coordinate 343,515 of MJUT01059551.1, forward strand.
AAAGCTTGATGAGAATGTGGATGTAAGTGATGTAGTTGTTGACGTGAATATAGGAGAACCCATTGATAAAGATTGACGATTTTTGGCTTTTTGCAGAAGTTGACCAGCTCTCCTGGCAATAGGAGTGGACGTTCTTCCAATTTCAGGCCTACTTGCTGTTACAAACATTTTTTCTGTTGGTGAAGATCCATCTATTTCAATAATTTCTGGTCTAGCTCGTTTATCTGGAGGTGATCGTGAGGAAGCTGTACTTGGTAATGATTTTTGTCTTTGATAACCTTGCGTCGGAACGGGTCTATAATTAGCACCAGGTAATATTGCACTACTTTGATTGGTATTTTGTCTAAAGTTATTGTTTTTGGCCCTATTTTGAACTTCCATATGTGACAAATCAATAATTCCGACTTCACCCCGAATATTTTCTGACTCATCCGTAGATTTCTGTTGTGCTGTATTTTGTTGATTTCCAGAGGTCTGTCTGTGAACGGGTCGTGATGCATGAATGTCTGAAAAATATTGTCCAACATCACGATCGCGAGTAGACGATTTTGATGAGTTACAGGTCCTACATGGTGCCTGGGGTGGCGCCACATCTGAGGTTATAGCCTCCTCTTCTAGCCATTTTGGTTTAGTTTTTATTTGATGATCTAGAAAGTAAATAAACTAAATTAATAAATATTTATCATGTACATGTAAAGCATGATGTGTCTATAATATGTAAATAAAAAAAAAACGGGTCTTACTGACTAAACTCTTATTACAAAAAAAAGTACCTATATTCACGTAATCAGACTGTATCTCTCAACCGGTTGTTCCCTATTAGCAAGATATTCTGTGACGCTTAACGCTTTTCTTAAATAAGGTTACTATTTTCGTATTGACATGATGCATTTTACAACTGAGAATACACTGATAGCTTTCAGAGTATGCTAAAGGGGAGACATTAATTGCATGTACACAGCATTAACTCAATTTTATTTAAGTAAAACCTCCAGAAATATAGTCTATAGACAGACAACTCTGAGTAAGTCAATGAGTGCTTATTATTTAGTGCCAAATGAGCAATTTTACTGCTACATGTATATCACAGTGAGAACAAGTTACATTCAATGAGATGATGATGATGCTTTGTACAAGATCAACATGCTTAGCTGGAGTTTTATAGTGCTAGCTCACTTAAACAGTCTGCGAGAAGACATGTCGGTCCACAACGACACATTATCCTGATTTTGAGCCAGCCAGTCTTTGCTCTATCTTATTCCTTAATATTGGATGCTTAGCGAAGATGGAGCAAATACCAACTCTTTGCTTTGACCCGACTGAGGCTCGAACCCACGATCTGCCTCACTCGAGACTAGCATGTCAACCATTCCACCACTGATGCAGTTCATAACAACTTTGATACATTTATAATGACTATATATCTCACCTAATATCATATATCCCTTCGTCTTGAACTCAGACAACTTTAAATCTAGCCACATGACAAACTGTGTAAGTGTCCATGGCTCAGCTTCTTTTACAAGAAACGAGAAGTCCTCCTTGATCTTAAATAAATCAATCATTCTTGATATTCAACACGGTCGCATAAGATGTATCACTTATATTACCTGAAAGAAAAAACCACAAGATTCAAAAAATGTATGTGTCAAAAGTGATTAATTTCCATACTTGTAGAATTTTTACATTAATTTCACCCCCGTTCTTTAGTGGGATTCGTGTTACTTGATCTTTAGTTTTATGTGTATGCTTTGTAGATCTTTGTTTGTCCTTTTGTACATTTTCTTTTGGGCATGCATTGTGTTGTCTATTCTTCTTCGATTTACGGATTCTGATTACCCCTTTGGTCTCTTCAAACACTTCTTTCAACAGTTACAGAAATTTCTCCTATTTTACAGGTTTTGGTGTGTTTAACCAGATAGTTAAATACATGTATATTTCTAAACACCAAAGTTGTTCAATTTCTGCATGAGAATTCCCACCAATCTCCTTTCGAGAGAAACAACAACTTTAAAAAACAGAATATCCTTGTGCTACATGTACATTGTTGTGTACCAGTAGATTACTATATTTCTCCACTGTTGATAGTTAAATTTTAAAAGTCTGCTCAAGAGTAGGTAAAAAAAATGATATTGCATTCATGGTGTTTACATTTTCATTGCCCTGTGAGCAAACATAATAGCCTAATGGATATACTTCAGGATACTATGAACAGACAAATCAAGGTCAAGCATTACAGAACTGACATCATGATCGCTCAGAGCTCCAGATAAGCTGCGTTTTTGCGTGATTACGCAAATAAAATTAACAAAAACCCAATTTTTCTATTTCCTTTGCGTTGTTGAACCCAATTCCATCCAGATATAACCCTATTCTTCATTTAATGAGTGCTTACTTCACTCATTCATTTTTATGTACCGGTAGTTGCGTAATTAAAGCATATCGTATGATTTCTGTTGTGTGACATTTTACTTTCTCTTTCACTCGTAAGATTACAAATCTCCAGAGGTTTGCAGAACGAAATAAATTCTGGTTCCCTGCTAGAATTTAGTCTTGTTTGCCTTGTAATTAATTTTGTAGCGGTTTCAGTCTATTATTATGAATCGTCGAGGGAGGAAGAAAGCCCCTTTACGGGCGAATTATTCTATCGCTAATTATTTAAAGACAGATTTAAAAGCCATGGTTACACGAATTTTAGATACACTAATTGAAAATGCTGTAAATCATAGCACAATTGTTGCAACAGAAATCATTGACAATAACTTCCCCATATCTTTTCATTAAGAACTTTAAGAGTTCATGATTTGAAAGATTTTAAGGCAACTGGATTCACACTATATATACAGGTATGAATGTTCAGACCAAGTCTTAAACTGTGAATGTTCAGTTTTTGTGAACTATGAAAATATAATACTCCAATGGCAAACATACAATCAATGCAGTAACCAGCAGCAATATTAATTATCATTCACAATGCCTTCCCAGGAAAGATGTTTGAAAGAAAGTGGCAAAGGAAAACAAAAGTTTGACATTGTATTTTTCAACTTTGCAAGTTGATATAAAAAATGAGTTATTTCCCTTTGTTATACATTTGTACTTGAAACAAACCAAAATTAACAAAATCTAATATGCCATTTACATTATTTTATTATCAAAACACAATAAAACCACTTAAGTTTAATCTGAAATAAAAACCTGTCTACTTAAACTGAAACAAAGACAATATTTAGCAACAACCATTACCTGTAGTAATAACACACATGCGTAAATAGACATTCATTAACACTACANATATTATGAAAAACATTAAAATACTGGTATAAAATGTAGACAATACTGGTATATATTGATCCGTAGTTTGCATAAGATCAATTATATCAAATTTTGTTCTACTCTGGATTGATGTTTCCTTTTTCCTAGACAACAATCATTAATTATTGTAGAAACCAAAATGAAGTAAATGAACCACAGATTAACCCATTAAATAGAAAATTAATTGATTCTGACACTCCTAGAAAAAGACATAATAGTGGTCACAAAGTGGGCTTTGATAACAATTGGAGCTATTGAAGCTCTGCGCATTAAAGTGACCTTTTTTAGCCAATGTTTATGCATAAAAGTGCCCTTTTCAGAAGTAGCACCCTGCCCTTTTGAAATCCTAGCTAGAACACTGAATGTGAATCATGTGTGTGGGTTGTTGAAGGCAAATGACCTTCAACAATATACACAGATGTTTTAGGTAGTGATTTTATAACAGAGAGACCAAATATGCACCTAAATGGTAGAATAATAATATAAAATGAATTGAAAAAACGGTGCATGGTTTGACTGTTTGATGCACGTGGTTTTACGTTTGTTTCCTAATTTATACCACAGGGGCTTGTTACAATTTTTCCAGGTATACTATCCATGTAAACCACCATTTCTGGGTTAACGTGGGTAGTATACCCTGATAAAGTGCAACAAGCCCATGTGATTGTTCTAGACTAAATACAAGTACTAAAAACCGGGAAAAAAACAAACAGCTTCAATAAAATGAAAATTTACTCACAAAATGGGGACCTGACATGCACAGATCTGCAATAAAGATCTTACCTACAATCAAGAAAGTTGGGAATATTCCATATGGCTCAAGTAAATTTGAGTATTATACATGCAGACATTTGACTACACTATCCTGAAACACTGAGAATGAATCTGAGGTTTTAGGTAGTCTCCTAAAAGCGGATTACCAGAACACTAAGGCCAATTAAAATTATTTAATAGATTATCATCCCTGCCCACCCCTCAAAAATCGGGTTGCCCCAATTTTTAAGTTTTGTTTACATAAATCGTTCCCAGAGTTTTATCGTGAACGCTCTTGACGTGAACGTATTCTTACACTATCATTTCAACTTCTGTTTCATTTGTAAACATGGTTTTCGTGATAACGAGAGTAATTACCGGCGTGAACAGGTGAATGAAAGAAAGGGGTGGTTTGCTACCAATTTTAACCCAAATAGTAAGATTTTGTTATTACAAAATATATAAACACTACAGGCCAGCTAGCTAAAAGCAGGGAGTGACTGAGAATTAAAAGGTGCAGACATAGAAACTACAGTGTCATATTAAATGTGCTTTAATAGTATTAATTCTATGAAAATACAATATTCATGGCAACATGTGAAGCATTAATATATGGATATAAAAGAT
>MJUT01059555.1:0-10285 GCA_002080005.1 Gigantidas platifrons
ATGAAACAAACCGACGTGAAACAGCCTTAACACACCCGCGACATGTATGACAGTTTACTTCTATTTTGAGAGAAGTATCAGCCTGTCCTCGGGAACCCAAAGCAGTGTTGTTCCGCCTTGCAAAATTTCTCTTGGAGGCTCTGCGTGATCGTATGGTAGTTGGATTTACAACTACCTATGTAATGAGTGCCTATCACCACTGATGGTGTGAGTTCGAATCTCGATCAGGGCGAGATGTACAACATTATGTGATAAAGTTTGCCAGTGACTTGCAACATGTCGGTGGTTTTCTCCGGGTCCTCCGGTTTCCTCCACCAATAAAACTTACCACCACGATATAACTGAAATATTGTTGAAAGTGGCGTTAAACACCATCAAACAAACAAACAAGCATTGTAAATCAATCATAATCATTTTTTAGATGAACAGTATTCGACGGAATATCTATATTTTTTTCTGGGTGTTCACATTGAAAATCAGTCATCAAAATATTTTAGATGAACAGTATTCCACGGAATATCTTGTTTTACTGGGTGTTGCAAATTGCAAAATAGCCGTCAAAATATATATTGCAGTTAATATATCATGGACACCAACACCGCCTTCTTATTATAGCCCCGAGAGACAATAAAATATAATTATACAGATATAATGTAATTTGTACACCGTCCGGCTTGTCACTAAATAATTATGTCATTATCATAATTGGTCATAAACTCGTTGCTTGTTTATGTAGAAATATATTGTCACAAAAAATGTGACAACTGGACCATAAATATTATTGACCAATGAGATGACATATATATATACATTAGTCGGTCAGCCGTAACAAAATAAGGCAATATTTGTTTGGGAAAAATATTTGTTTTTAATATACATTGTAGCTTTAAATATATTGAGTGAATTCACAGTAAATAAAAAGACAAAAATATCACACCGTTGGAACAGTTCCAGAGTCCAATAGAAAATTCGTAGAAATAGATACACCTTAAAAAACACAAATACAGAACCGTTCACTTTAAATTTCCTGGCTTGGAACAGACAATTCAATAAAATGTGGCGGCTTAAGTTACTTTTATGTGACCAAACCGCCTTCACTCTTAGTGAAATATCAGGCAATATGTTTTAACAAATGTATTACATGTGTGAATTGCTAATTTAAATTTTAATCAGTTTTGTCATGATTGTAAGAATTCCACCATCAGGATGGCCATAAACAAATTGACCAATTACTCGCAATTGGGTCTTGCGCTTAAGGTGCTCGGCGCTGGATTTGTCTACTCTCGTCTGTTCACGTACACACAACAAACACACTGCAGATTTTATAGAGAACAGCATTTGACCCATCATCTCTTAAGGCCGGCCCTGCCAGCCATTATCCATCATATGTGCAGTGCGATAATATGTCCATTAGATGGTCAATCGTAACAAAAATAAGACAATGCATATAAAAGAACGATTTCTCTATAGCTCATAATTAAGAAATAAATCTTGGAAGCCAGAATGTGTTTTGAGTTTTAACATGGGTGATGAATATTAGTATTTTATCCCGAGCCAGAGGCGTGGGATAAAATTTACTAATATCCACCAACCCATGTTAAAACTCAAAACACATTCTGGCTTCCATGAATATTTCGATTCTGATATGTCTAAGAGTACAAATACGATAGTATACTTTGATTGGAAGACGGTTATTTATATTTACGTTTGCGGAATATGTCGCACACAATTTATGCTGCCAAATTAGAGCAGACGATAATTCATCAAGATGTACAATTACTAGTGAATTACGACGGAAAGGTCAGTCAAATTCACCGGCATGTGCCAATGAGATTATACCGAATCGATAAATCGGTCGTTTGTTTACAAAGCGAAAGAAGGACGTCATGTTAGAATAAATAATAAAAATATGCAAAGTTGTAGTGCGCATGACGCGTTTATTGAATCACCTTCATCAGGTACGCTCAACATAGAAAGTTTGGTAAACCAATTACAGTGGAACCTGTCTAATCTGACACACCAAGGGACCAGGGAAATGTGTCGGATTTTACAGGATGCTGGAATACTCAAGTTTTATTTATGTTAACAGAACTACTTTGGGACCATAATTTTTTGTCGGATGTCACAGGATGTCGGAAAACTCATGTGTCGGAATGCACAGGTTCCACTGTACTTTAAAAATACTTGGGATCAATAAAACAAAAGGGTCTAAATAGGATAGTCATAAATCAGCTACGGTCACATGTGCTTGAAGGAGGAGAACATTAGTTTTAAAAATAATAGTTCATTTTTATTTAGGAACTTGTAAATTTCAATAGATTACCATTAAGTTAATTATCTCATTTGTTATATTATACCTGATGAGACATTCTGACAGTAGGGCAAATATTAATGTTAGGATGAATCAATCAATTATTCAATCTAATAAAATTAAACCTGTAATTACTTCCCAGACATGACGGATCTAACATATGCCGTAGGTAGTCATGTTCAGGTGACATTTACCAATCTAATCAACAATGACTGCTCACCAAATCATGAGGTACAACTGTAGGATTCTGGTTCGATGACTATTTACCCCATTGGCTGTTCTGCGTTTATAAGAAATGCATGATGCGGAAAAAATGGCGATATATTGGCCCATAGCCGAATGCTGATAGCTACTCGAAGCGAGTCAAATTTAGTCGGTTTAAGCAATTAATGCATCTGGAGTATCCGGAAAAACTACCGACCTATCACAAGTAACTGTCAAACTTGATTAGATAATGTTGTACTCTTAGACATATCAGAATCGAAATAATTCATGGAAGCCAGAATGTGTTTTGAGTTTTAAGATGGGTGATGAATATTAGTATTTTATCCCTAGCCAGAGGCGTGGGATAAAATTTACTAATATCCACCAACCCATGTTAAACTCAAAACACATTCTGGCTTCCATGAATTATTTCGATTCTGATATGTCTAAGAGTACAAATACGATAGTATACTTTGATTGGAAGACGGTTATTTATATTTACGTTTGTGGAATATGTCGCACACAATTTATGCTGCCAAATTAGAGCAGACGATAATTCATCAAGATGTACATTTACGACGGAAAGGTCAGTCAAATTCACCGGCATGTGCCAATGAGATTATATCGAATCGATAAATCGGTCGTTTGTTTACAAAGCGAAAGAAGGACGTCATGTTAGAATAAATAATAAAAATATGCAAAGTTGTAGTGCGCATCACGCGTTTATTGAATAACCTTCATCAGGTACGCTCAACATAGAAAGTTTGGTAAACCAATTACAGTGGAACCTGTCTAATCTGACACACCAAGGGACCAGGGAAATGTATCGGATTTTACAGGATGTTGGAATACTCAAGTTTTATTTATGTTAACAGAACTACTTTGGGACCATAAATTTTTGTCGGATGTCACAGGATGTCGGAAAACTCAGGTGTCGGATTGCACAGGTTCCACTGTACTTTAAAAATACTTGGGATCAATAAAACAAAAGGGTCTAAATAGGATAGTCATAAATCAGCTAAGGTCACATGTGCTTGAAGGAGGAGAACCTTAGTTTTAAAAATAATAGTTCATTTTTATTTAGGAACTTGTAAATTTCAATAGATTACCATTAAGTTAATTATCTCGTTTGTTATATTATGCCTGATGAGACATTCTGACAGTAGGGCAAATATTAATGTTAGGATGAATCAATAAATTATTCAATCTAATTAAAATTAAACCTGTAATTACTTCCCAGACATGACGGATCTAACATATGCCGTAGGTTGTCATGTTCAGGTGACATTTACCAATCTAATCAACAATGACTGCTCACCAAATCATGAGGTACAACTATAGAATTCTGGTTCGATGACTATTTAACCCATTGGCTGTTCTGCGTTTATAAGAAATGCATGATGCGGAAAAAATGGCGATATATTGGCCCATAGCCGAATGCTGATAGCTACTCGAAGCGAGTCAAATTTAGTCGGTTTAAGCAATTAATGCATCTGGAGTATCCGAAAAACTACCGACCTATCACAAGTAATTGTCAAACTTGATTAGATAATGTTGTGTCGGGTACAGGAGCAGGATTCGAACTGACAACTTTAGTGATGATAGGCACTGATTGCATACGTAGTTATACACCTAAGTACCATACGACCACGGCGACTCCCCTTTTTGTGTTATGAACGTAAATACTACAACTTTTACTGATATTGCATGCCTTTGGTATCTAAGCTTTAACACAAACAAATATGTCTTGAGACCAAAACGCAGCTTCGCAAACCAAATTTGCAATCCGTTATATCCATTTTGTTTGTTTTTCTTTTTTTTTTCGTCCAATACCATATTTGCACTGAACAGATGTAGACATAAAATAGGTGGAATTAAAATGTCAGGTTAGTGATGGATAGTAAACCAAAAACAATAGCTATCGTGGTTTAGCCAAAAAACATGAGTAACACACATCATTGTGGTTAACACGTGGTAATACTTTTAGTGACAGCACCCACCCAATATGGCCAGAAGGGACGATGGAAAAAATATAAATGGCTAATTATGGTATTTGTACTGCAATACCACATTCCTCTTGTTATTATTTAATCGGTAGATATTTTGTAAATACATATAAACAAGATATAACCTTGTCTTCTATAATGTTGACCGATTGCACCATTCTGTGTACATGCTTACAATGACGTATATCATTGGGAATGAGACAATGATGCTCATAGTGAAAAAAAAGCCAAATAATTTAAACGTGTTTGGGAACAAGGAGACCAAAGGGTCTAACAAGTATAACTAAAATCGGTTATGGTCACCTATGCATGAGTGAGTTCACCCTATTAACTTTTATTATTTAGGAACTGGAAATAAATCTAGTAAATCATGTTTGTGCTGAAGAATTGACTACAGTTGTCTCCCTCTACATTATATATGTTTGGGTTGTCCACCGGGTTGTTTTCCTCGTCAGTAAATTCTCCATAAAACATCCAAGTTGTCAAATTACCTTTATATAGTGAAATAAATATGTAAGGTATAATACTACCTATAATAGTTTAGTAACAAAAAAAACAAAAAAAAAAACAACAAAAAAAAATACATGCGAGAAATGTTGTCATGAATAGCACGTGGTAATACTTAAGTGATTTCACCCACCCAATATGGCCAGAAGGGATGATAGCAAAAAAGTATAAATAGCTATTTATTGTATTTGTACTACAACACTATATTCCTGTTATTATCATTTAATCAGGTAGATATTTAGTAAATACATATAAACAGCATATCACTTTGTCTTCTTTAATTTTGACAGATTGCACCATTTTGCGTACATCCATGCTATGACGCTATGACGCATAGTATTGGCAATGGAACAATACAATGAAATGAAGAATACCACACTGTCGGAACAATCCCGAAATCAAATTGAAAAATCATAGAAAGAGACAAAATTGATACACCCTAACACACAAATATATGACCGCTCATTTTCATGGATTGGGACAGGCATTGCAATGAAAGGTGGCGGGTTAAGCTAATTTTATGGCACCAAACACCCCTTCTTAGTGAAATGATGCGGTCACATAGGTATTTTCCACATGTCAGTAAAATGTCAATCTTCAGATATGTATCATTACTCCTTTTCCTGGTTTCGTACCTAATCAACTGTATGTGTGTATTCTGTGTTAGTCGTTGGACAGATTAGAGCATACGTCTTGCCATCGATGAGAATGTGCGTCTGTACGAACTACAAGAACGTGTCTGTACGAGCTACAAGAACGTGTCTGTACGAACTACAAGAACGTGTTTATACGAATACAAGAACGTGTCTATACGAACTACAAAAACGTGTCTATACGAACTACAAGAACGTGTCTATACAAACTACAAGAACGTGTTTATACGAACTACTACAAGAACGTGTCTATACGAACTACAAGAACGTGTCTATACGAAATACAAGAACGTGTCTATACAAACTACAAGAACGTGTATATACGAATTACAAGAACGTGTCTATACAAACTACAAGAACATGTCTATACAAACTACAAGAACGTGTCTATACGAACTACAAGAACGTGTCTATGCGAACTACAAGAACGTGTCTATACGAACTACAAGAACGTGTCTTTACGAAATACAAAAAAAAGGTTTCTATACGAACTACAAGAACGTGTCTATACGAAATACAAGAACATGTCTATACAAACTACAAGAACGTGTATATACGAACAACAAGAATGTGTGTATACGAACTACAAGAACGTGTCTATACAAACTACAAGAACGTGTATATATGAAATATAAGAACATGTCTATACGAAATACAAGAACGTGTTTATACGAACTACAAGAATGTGTGTATACGAACTACAAGAACGTGTGTATACGAACTACAAGAACGTGTCTATACGAACTACAAGAACGTGTTTATACGAAATACAAGAGCGTGTGTATACGAACTACACGAACGTGTCTATACGAACTACAAGAACGTGTCTTTACGAAATACAATAACATGTCTGTACGAACTACAAGGTAAAATGTCGTTGAGTTTTTTTTTGTGCGTCGAAAGTTAATATTTACCTTCAAAACATTATGAAGCGTGTATTTTCGTTGTTTTTTGTTTTTTTTTTGTGTGTGAAGCTTGTCTCCAAACACTATTAATTACGCACGTCCCAATTTTCGAGCTACATATGCAAATTGCACTTATGTTTACACTTCAGCATGAGTTCGAACTCTCAACGCTTCCTTCCAACGGCCATGTTGGTGGCATATGTTAATATTCTTGTTTTATTATAATTCGCCAAAACTTCTTTCCTGTTTCTTTTTCTAGCAGAATCAGTTAAAGTTATCGTACGAGCGCGTCAGCTTTTCCATCGGCAGACATTTTTGTCGTACAGACAGGAATTTATGTTCAAGATGGTTTTCATGAAATTAATAGAAAATGGGTGGACTTTTTTCCTTCAAAACTCGATAATTAGTGTTAATTTATGTTTTTAATGTACTTGTAAAAAATATATGGACAAGTCAAATCATCAAAATCAACGACATGAGACCATGAAGAAAATGTTATATGCATCAGAGGATATAAACATGACAAAAACGTTCATATAACATTAACTCGCATGTTACAAATCTGAAGAGCCGTCGTGATCGTGATCGTATGATAATTGGATTTACAACTACCAATGCAATCAGTACCTACAAATGTATCACCACTAAACTTATGAGTTCGAATCCTGCTCATGAAGAGGTGGTTGGTGATTTCTCCGGGTACTCCGGTTTCCTCCACCAATAAAACTGACCGCCATAATATAGCTGAAATATTGTTGAAAGTGGCGTTTAACACCACAACCCAACCCCCTACACATTTGAAAATGTGTCATCATGCATAGTACAAATGTATTTATCTATTTTTGTTTGTTCTTTTTGTGAAATTGACATATCCTGCACTAAAATTATTTTGACAACATCCAGCCACATACATTGGTCTATTAAAGGTTATGTTTTTTAATATTTGCATGTGATCATACGGAAGCAATGAAATTAACAAGAAACAGACAAACTTTTGTATCTAAACGCACAGTCATCTTACACACGCACACAGTCAGTATAAGTTGTACAAATGAAGAAAAAAAACACTTAAAATGTCAAATTTACAAACCTTTATTGTAAAGTAATATATGTTTTGTTATGTCACGTTTGTAAATAACTGTTTTGGATTTGAGGAAAATATTGAAAGTCATATAAATATAATTATTGTCATTGCAGTAACATTTTGGCGATTGTATTTTCATGTTTGGGGAATATTTATTTATTTTTAAACGCAGAAGGGTCATGTCGTGTCCGTAAATGAATCATTCGTCAAAAGACCTAAATATGATGAATATGAGAGAAAATGCAAAATAAACAGTTGTTTGTTGCAAATATAAAATGTTTGAAAACAAGCTATGGCCATTAAAAATACTCATCATGTCGTACTCATCATGTCGTTATACAGAATGGAAGAGAATTTGAAGACATCTTTGTAAAATATTTATGTCTCTAAGAATTCAGATTGTTCGTACATTTTTCTAACCATCACATCATCCCTCGATCCACTGGTTTTTTTCCCTTTTATATAATTATTGTTTTCTTCTTTTTTTGAATAATTCTGTCATTATTGCAATTAAGCGTAGTTCTTTTTATAACATTATAGCCATTAGAAGAGTTCGACTCCTGTGCTATGGCGAGGTGCATTCGATACAACCGTGTGCAATAATGAAAATAAAAACGTCAATATCTAATTAAGTACACACGACGTGTGTCTGATGGGAATACTCTTCATCGTGTATGTTCAGAGTGAAAAGTCAAAAACTAACGTACCGTCATATACATACAGATTAGCTGCTGAACCGTAGCCCTTATGGTCCTTGGCCAGTTTTCTGATATTTGCGAAAAGAAATATCTACATGACTGCACTCTCACAAAGCTTTTTGTTGTGAAAATTACTGTTGAAAGGTGCGACCAAATCATGGTCGCAGTTTCGCAAATTTTTGATAGGGTGAAATCCATAGCCCTATGGTCCGCAAATATCAGAAAACTGGCAAAGGACCATAAGGGCTACGGTTCCGCAGCTACATACAGATACATCCATAAGAAGCGTTTCTGGAATAACCTTCATCCAGTAGGCTCAAAGTCAAAAACCAACGTACGTGTACAGATTCAGATACACCCGTTTTACGTTATTTCGGCAGTATGGCGGGAACACATATTATTGAAGATTACTAAAGACATTGAGTGGGTTGTAATAATTTTGACATGATTGTCTTGTTAATATGAAATATACCTTGTACAGTATGTATTAGTACAATAATGGGCCGGTATAGAACATGGTCATGGAGGTGTATATATATGTAAGACAGTTAGTACAACGGCAACATTCGTGTTTGCATGAATAACCACGTATCTACATTATAAACATTCTATAGGTATACAACCGAATGAACATGCATGATTTTATCAGTAAAACAATCTCATCTTAAATTGGCCACGTGTAACTTTAGCCTATTTTTGGGATATCCTGTTCTTCGGTCCTTTGGTATTGTGGCTTCCAAACACTTTTACATTATGTTGGCTTTCCAATATTTTAGCTGATGTATGTTATTCCATAAAATGAAATATATATACAATGTATGTACCTTTATGGACAACATTTATATGTATTTGTTTCAAAAAGGAGTCAAACCTACCCATGTGGTCACCTCTATTAAGCAGTCACCTGTATTAAAAGGTCACCTTTTTCTTGTCCTGTCATAGAAAATTGGACATGAATTGAACCTCTTTTAAGAGGTCATCTGCCTTATAAAGCCACTTTTTCTTTGTTCCAAATGTGACCTCTTAATACAGGTTTTACTGTCTATGCATTTAGCGCGAACCAAAACCAACGGGTATAATCAGGACAGACAAACAGGTTAAAGTAACCTATGCCTGAGGAGATGAATCTTAGTTTTTATCAATAATACATTATTTAGGAACTGTAAATTTCAATAATAAATAGGTAGTTGGTTTGGTATATGGTGTTTTACGCCACTTTCAACAATATATCAGCCATATCATTGCGGTCAATTTTATTGGTGGAGGAAACCAGAGTACACCGAGAAAACCACCAACCTGTCGCAAGTCACTGACAAACTTTATCACATAATAAATAGTCATTTATTGCAGAACCACAACAAACAAAAAAACTATTTTTCATCTAACGTCATCATTACCACATCAGAATGGAGAAAAAAATTTAATTAGTGTATAAATATAAATCATGGGTTTCAAAATTTAATTATAATCTAAATCTTCAATTGTTTTTTTTTACCTTGTTTAAACTTAAGATGTATATACCATTAATTGTCCAGTTATACAACAAAAAGACGAATGAAAAGTACCATTCATCTGCAATGCACAAAACGTTTTCATGCAGCAAAGGGTAATTAGAAACCTTACATCCATGAGGGACAGACAATACAATGACAAAAATTAAATGGTCAATAAGACAAACAATGATCTGCAATACACTACAGAGGGCCTGGGTGGCTCGATGAGTTGGGTAGTTGTAGGGCCCGGGTGGCTCGATGAGTTAGGTAGTTGTAGGGCCCGGGTGGCCCAATGAGTTAGGTAGTTGTAGGGCCCGGGTGGCTCGATGAGTTAGGTAGTTGGATTACCTAACAACTCATACAAGCCTATCACCAATACGGCGTGGGCTCACGCCCGGCTTTGTTAGTTACAAAACGGGGTGTA